>SGPK01000040.1:0-87657 GCA_004802695.1 Phellinidium pouzarii
TCTCTTCTCATATTTTCTTCCTTATTTCCCCTTTCCCTTTCCCTTTCTATTTCTCTGCTCTCTATTTCCTTTTCTTCTTTCTTTCTTTCTTCAATTTTCTTCTCCTAGTCACGCACGGGACTGACTCGGAGGGCAACGGAGGAGTCGCTGGGTGCGGAGCGACTCTTCCGTGAGGACGAAGAAGATAAGTTGTTTATTCTTCGTATTCTTGTTCTACTTGTACTGACTATCCTTTTTTTNCTATGTTTTCCCCCTCCTTCGTGATATCTATTGGCCTTCCGCTAAATTCGATTTTCGGTCTACCTTGCGTTGACGCACTTTCACTTCTTATGACGAACGACTCTACAGCATCGCTTCGGAAGGACTATGAGCAAGATGAGTACTTTTATTTGAACATTGAATTTCGCTTACTTAAAGCCTTCGTGTTTTTATAGCCGGTTTGTCTCTCTTTGTCGATCTATCGATTGATTCAAGTTCAGGTTCCATCGCGATTAGAAAGTTGTCCTCCTATTATAGGAGTCATTTCACAAATCAAGCGACCGAAGGTCTCCGGACTTTGCTGATAGCTGGTCTGTTAACCACTGTTGGGTTGCATTCCATTGGTCAACATCTTCCCGACTCAGAGTTCAACGAGCCCTGCGTCATTATAGCGCTGCTTTTCAGCCCAGGGAGCACGGCGTTTTCTATTGTGCCATCCAGCGTCTTGGAATCCGATTGCGGTCGCCTCTTCCATAATTTGATGGTGGCGTCCTCGTTCGCCTCTTAGTTTGAGCAAGATCTAAATGTGAACGATGCGAACAGCTTGTATGGACCGATAGAGGGCAACTCGTGGGCTTCTGATTTATCCTAAAGCTGATTTTCACGCGTTGACCGTCGCCGATCTGATGTTAGGCGCATGAAGGAGTTGTGTAGCGACTTGGATATCCTGGACAACGGACAGTCAAGAATTTGGTTAAGTTGTTGTTTATTTCTTGTATTTGTATATCAAGACTTTTCGTGATAGTGCATATATTTACCCATTTTCTACCTTGCCGAATTGAAAAAATGAACGAGGCTGACACGACGAGAGGCTCCGCATCAGCCTCATCAGGAAAAACATTTACTATACTAGAAGTGATGAATGATATATAGTACTCCATAGTCCCCACCAACACCTATGGAAACTAATGAGATGATCCTACTGCTGCATATATGCATGGAATTCATGAGTAATTGCACTGATTTTGTGTATATGGACACAATAAATTAAACTGCACCATAGGAATGTAAAATAATACAAGTAATAGCCAAAAAGCGAAAACCCGCCCACTGACCAAAACTTGAAAATGGAGTGGTGGTATCTTCCCACACCCCACATCGCGACTGTTCCTCTCTGGCGACAAGGCTCCATTCAGGCTGTCGACCTCCGAATTTACTGGCAACTCCTACTGTCTGACAACAAGTACTGGCATATACGCCAACTGTCTCGCTCTCTGACTACATCCTAGGGCTAGTGCTACTGTGGTCTGGTCTACGCTCTGCTGCTACGCTCTGCTGGGGCTACCCTCATCAACTGCCGCTCAGGCGCTGGCCACTCGATGCCGAAGTGAGACTTAGGTTTTAAAGGGCGCGAGGATCGTGAGTCTGGAGTCGGAAAGGTGGTTGAAAAGGGAGGAAGGGTAAGCAGGATGGAGGCGGATATGTTGAGGAACGAGTTGCGGTTGTAGATGGATAATGTTGGTTATGATTTGGTCGAGGGACGTGCTGTAGGAGGGATAGATCTAGTCGATGAATGAGTTGTATCTAGGGAGGTCGGGACTTACGGGAGGTCAAGGAACGAGGTGTAGGGGGATCGGATCTGGGGGAATAAGCATTTGGACGAAGAACAAGTTGTGGAAGGACATAGGATTTGGTTGAGGAACGGGTTATGAAGGAACGGATTTAGGAATGGAAAGAAACGGGTGGGGAAGGAAATTTGGGGGAAAGGGTGACGAGAAGTAATCTGGTGGGCTGACTCTTGCCTTTCTATCGGGCTGTGCTCTCCTGTCTCTGGAAGCGTCTCTCTGGCAGCATTTCAGCCGTCCTCTCTGGCGATGGCTTTCTCTGACGACATTGGAGAAGTTTCTTCGACCACTGATAACGGTCCTCTAGAACTCTAGGTCTGGCAACACCCTGGCGACGGCATAATCTGGAAATATCAAAGGCGCTACTGACTTACTTTCACAGTAATTCTGATCGCTGACGGCACTGACAGCTGAATTGTGCCTAACAGTGCCGTCAGCTAGAGGTCAGTGGGGGTAGGTAGGTGGCAGGCAAGTTGTCATTACCTTTAAATTGTTGTTCCCGTCTAACACAAATCAAAGTGACCTCTGTGCTTCATCAATAATGGAAATAATTTTACACCATACAACCACAAGATACGCGAGAATTCCGAATTCTGCTCTTTTGCTGCTCCTAAGTATACCTTGAACTAATGACTTGAAACATAGTGTGCGGGGTGATACACTACACATAGTCGGCATCGAAGGCAACAGAAAGTAACCGTAGTGAAATGCCACAAATTCACCCGGGTTTCAATATTAACAACAGTCGTACTATATTCTTGTCCTCACGATGTTTCTATGGTAAGTATTGTCTTACTTTTTAGGTATCTCTTTTTTTATTTATTTCCCATGCACGAACATACCACTCGTCCTTCGATTTCACCAGACAATGCTTATCACAATACTATTCAATGTGTACTTAACACAAAGAAATTCCAGAAGTTTTTACTGTCCGTAGATGCGATGTTCGCTTCCATCAAATCTGACCAATGCACCTCTCTGAAGATTGTCAGCGTGTTGACCAGCAAGCTTCATCTTCTGAAAATCACAAGGAATTCAGCGACTTTAGCAAAGAGTCTGACGCACTTCACCTCGGCTACAGCATCATACAGCATCGTCCCATCTTCTTCCTGGCCGACGAGAATGCATCTTCCCATAAGGTATGCAGCCACCCGATGTCGGTAAAAACTCTATGAACTACTCTTGAACGCAAGGATTGACTAAGATTCGCATTCGCTTGCCGTGATCTTCATGCCTCTGTACGAAACAAACAGGGCGGGTTGAGAAGGTGCGTGGTCTTGACTGGCTGGCGCGAATTGTGGCTATGAGCAGTGCCGAAGTACATAGACGTGTTCTCGTCCGCCTCCGTGCAAGGCAACGGCGTACCGACAGTGAAGGCATCCGGTAAGCCACCTTAGACACATAGAACACTGTCGCCCCGCGTTGAACTTGGAAATCTCCTTCAGTTGGTACCTTATGTGCTTTTGCGCTTCAGCACGGGGACAGGGCTTCTGTAACAGCCGTGGGTGTCGATAACGGCTCGCCTGACAGAATTGTAGGTAATCCAGAAGTCCATAGCGTAGCCGTACCAGTAGAAGAAAAAGAACAACGGAAGGACTTGAAGGAGAGACGAGCTTAAATTAGAGAACGATGTACTTATCTCTCTCGGGTCCCTTTCATAGAGATGCTGTATCGAATCATTAGGGATCGCTCATGTGATCAAAAAATAATAGAGGACTTACCTAGGGAAAGGTCCTGAGAGGGTAGTTTTGTACGGCATGGCGAGGACAACAAAATCGGGTGGGGAAGAATCGAAAGTGGTGGTTTACACAAAAGATATAGGTATCATGGACGGCGGAAAATCAAGAAGAGAGAAGAATAGTTAGTATAGAATATACGAATAAGAAAAACAGACTTATCTTCTTCGTCCTCACGGAAGAGTCGCTCCGCACCCAGCGACTCCTCCGTTGCCCTCCGAGTCAGTCCCGTGCGTGACTAGGAGAAGAAAATTGAAGAAAGAAAGAAAGAAAGAAAAGGAAATAGAGAGCAGAGAAATAGAAAGGGAAAGGGAAAGGGGAAATAAGGAAGAAAATATGAGAAGAGAACGTGTTTTTGGAGTTTAGATGTTTTAATACTTTTTTTGACATTTTGTGAAGTTTCCTTCTTTTCCGAGTTTTTTTTTTGGTTTTGTTTACTTCGTTATGGAAGACTCCTGCTCTAGTCACAACTCGCAAGCTCTGCGTAGGGTAGACGCGTGCCTTCGCCTCCCCACACATCACACAACGCGCTGTGCCTAGAGATGGAACTCCCAAACGACTGTGAATGCGAAAAAANGGAACGGACACAAGATAAACAGAAACTTGCTCAGACCACATCGTCGCCCAGTGTGCAACAGAAGTGCGTGCCTTCACTTTGTTACGCGTCGAGTAGCGCTGTGGCTTGAGCATAGAGAAAAGACTAGGGATTAAAGGTAAGGGCAAAGGTAAAGGTAAATGAAGCGGGTATAGACCCTGATTCAAGCAGGCCTTCACCTCCTCTACGCGTCGACAGAAGCTCAGGCTGCAGCTTGAAGCAGAGAGATGAAGGACGACAAATGAAAGAAAATTGGAAAAATGGTATAGAGGCCTCGGTTCCCCGAAATGGCGACAATGACGACGAGTGAGCTCGCTCGACGAAATCTTGACCACCCCATCGGACCAATGACCTAGAAAAGAAAGCAAAGAAAAAGAAAAGGGAAAAGGAAAAGGAAAAGGAAAAAAAAAAAAAAAAAAGAAAAGCAAAAGCAAAAGCAAAAGCAAAAGAAGAAAACGTTTCCCCGACTCTTGCTCCGCATCTTCAAGCGGCTAAGCCCACATCCGACCCACAGCCAAGTCAAACTCTCCAAGACGCATGGTCACCATCGGTGATCCTTGCACAAAGCGTGCCGGAGGAATCATGCGTTTGCATTCTCCTCTGACTACACTTCCATCTCTTCCATCCTCATAGCACTTCCTAGAAAGGTCGAACTCACCGAGGCGCATCGTGACCGTCCGCGGGTGCTTTCCTGTGTGGGCCTGGACTTTCGGCCGCTGGCTAGCCAGATCGAACTCTCCGAGCGTCATGGTGACCATCGTCGAAGAGCATCCCAGCCTTGTGCGTCTATCCGAGTCGTTGCTAACTGGCCTTGCCTCGCTGTCGACATCCGCCTCACCTTTCCGCGTAGAGACGACGTCCCACTCACCGAGACGCATAGTCACCATCTTTGGTTGCCGTCCGAAGTGTAGAGACGGGTTCCCAATCGCGACGACACGCTCTACTTCGCCAATGCTTGCGTTCTCCTCTTCGACGGGGTCAGGGTTGGCAGCCTTCACCTTGCCGCCGAGTTCCGGTTCTTGAGAGCATTCCTGGATTGGTGTAAGGGGTCCGGGCGTCGGAGGCAGAGTCTGTATGGACGATGCAAGCGACGGGAGAGCGTAAACGGTCGCCGGCCTTGGTGAGAATGGAAGGGCAGGCCTGAGTAGCTGCGCGGAGGCACGCGGAGCGTCGGTCGGCGGTGACCCTGACTCAGGTAGAGAGGAGGCAGCAACACCTTTAGAGAGCTTGACAAACGACTCATCTTGGACTGAAGACCAGTGTTTTCGCGTGAACGTCGCCATGTGGCCAAGGATATGGTCCCAAGCACGGCCGACGACCGTGCCGCTCGACCTCCGAGTCGCGGGATGCAGCGTGCTGTTGAGCTCTGGGAGATCGTTGCTGATGTGCCTGTTCCATACCGCACGAGCACGGATGGAGGAGTTAAGGGTGAGTGTATGGATGAACATGTTTGAACAGGTGTGAAGCGGTTAAATTGGTTAAAATCAGGTTGGGGGGCAGATGGTGGTATGAATGAAAGATGGGGAGAGGAGAAGAGCGAGGAGCTGTCTTACTTATAGGGCTCAGAGAATGTAGCCGAGACAGGAGGTGTTCGAGAACTGTGCAATCTAGACCGCTGTACTCGTAGAACAATTGGAAAGTGCTGGCCAATGGAATGCGATCCGACATTGGGTATCAGACCAGCAAGGAGCCAAAGACTCCTGAGGAGCTCTTCGGTTGCTCCANTTTTTTGTCAAGGCTCTACTTTCTGCCAGAGATCCCATAATTTTTGGCTAATAATTAATATATATCAGAAAACCATGGCTCAATCCGGTTCAGAGAGGACGTTTGTGTGCAAGTTCAGACTTGCACTTGTTGTGGATGTTCAACATATTGACATATTGAGACTTCGATCAATTTCACCGCCACCGCAAAGATCGACGGGATCGGCAAATCACATGACGTCACCGGAAGAATATATTTATAATTTATAATTTTCAATATTAGTTTTGCCGGAAGATAACACGATTAGTCATATTAATATTTCGTGATTCTACATCTGAAGATAGCGATAACAACATACGTTAACAAAATACAAAAGTACATGAATTACGAACGTTTCAACACCGCTAAATAGCCATAACAGCATCGTCACCAGCTACTACTAGAGCAGCAGTCATCGACGACAAAGGCTCTGAACTACTTAAAGGTGCAATACCAAGGCCCGCGACCGCATACCGTAATGCGCGCTCCCATGCTTCATCAACCGCATATCCACCAGCCTTCATAATTCCCTCCCGATCCCTCCTTACAGCTTCACTCATCGGATCATAGTACCCCTCCGTGCGAATCGTAAATTTATCCTCATACGCATACCAATCATCCTGCAAAGGCACATGCGGAACATCAGGCATCGCGGACACCGCTGCACGCGCCCGCATCGCCCTTGCAGCACTCGTTTCAGCACCCGCGCCTGCCATGCGTTCGCGTCGCTCTCGGTCAGCACGTTCTTTCTCGCGTTGACGCCTTGCGGCTTGCGCGACAAGTGCCCGTGCGTCTTTGCTGCTATTCTCGAGCGTGTCGATGAGTTCGCGGCGTTCCGTCTCACGCGCCTCGCGGGCTTCCTCTTCTTCACGGGCGAGCTCACGTGCGCGCTCGCCGCGTCGTTGACGGTCGAGTTCTTCTTGCTCGCGGAGAAGTGCTGCGTAGGATTCGTCTCGCTGGATGTTGGCTTCGATGAGAACGGCGTTTTCGCGTCGGAATTTTGCTATACGTTCCTCGGTTTCAGGGATATCGATGTCGTTTATCAAGTTGAATGCTAGAGTAATACAGCATTATAAGAAGCGACATAAGCTTTGAATAAGAAACGCACTGATGTCCTCGACCTCTTCGAGATAGTTGTTGTATGATTTAGCATCAGGAAAGTCTTCCCGATGTTTGTTGAAACTGCAAAGCATAATTAATCATTAAGAATAGAATGAATAATGTCGATCAGCGTACTCTTTTGCTAAACGCCTTCGTACAGCGACTTCCTTCTCGACGGACAAGTCCTCAAAGGTCTGTGGCATAAACGCGAGCTTGCGCAATGTTTTGTTGCAAATTGGACAGGGTGCAGGACCGAGGGTAAAGAGGCGGTCTATACACGATTCACACCTGATATACTGGGTTTTAGCGATAACCCGGAACCAAAACCACGACAGGAGGACGAACATTTTGTGGTAACAAGCACTGACGAGGAGACGCAACTTGGGGTTGAGATAGCGGTCCGACTTGCAGACGGGACATTGATCCTCCATCGACTGTGCCATAGCTCAGCACTTTAGCGAGTTTGGTAGCAATATCAATACCGAGACCACGTACGGAGTACTCGGAGACCTTGCCGGTAGCATCTTTAACACCACCGCCGAACGAGGCGGTTGAGGTGCTGGCGACTGGCTGGGCTGGTGTTGAAGGGCGGGTGTTGAGAGAGGAGCTGGACAGGCCAGACTTGCGCACGATAGTGCCGCGCAGCCAGGCGCTTGACTTTGACATGGGTGAGGTGAGGTGAGGAGCGTGACTGTGACTAAGAGAGTCCGAGTCGGTGTTACACACGTAACGGATGTGACAGGGTGTCCGAGTCGGCGTGACGGGGTGACTAATACTCTAATTCATTAATATTTTTATTTTTATTCTTTTTATATACTGCACGACCAGCTGCGCCCGCTATGATCATGATCATGATCATGAGCGCACTCTCCCGTCCTGGCTGCTATATCTACCCGTCTCCTCCTCGCGCTCATAGCCGTGGCACTGGCTTTCTTCTGCGCTCGTCCTCAAGGCTTGTTCTTGTCTCGCTCTGTCCAACGGTCCTTCAGCCTAATGTCCTCTACTATTGCACCGTCCACCGTCAAGGTGCCCAAGACAGATGCAGAGTGGAAGGAAGCTCTTCAGGCGCTCCCTGACACCCCAGACAGGATCCCGTCATTCTTCTTCGGGCATGGTTCACCTGTCCTGCAGTTCCCCGAGACCTCCTCGCGCAGTGACCCCATGTCAGAGTACTGTGGTCCCAAAGGCCCTCTTGCGCGGTTCCTCGCTGACTTTGGACCGACTTTGTTGAGGAAATACAAGCCTAAAGGTATTCTCGTCTTCAGTGCTCACTGGGAGACAGCTGGCGAACGACTTGGTGCGCATACATTCTACTCCTCCCATCTTTCATCTTGTACGCCATCTCTTGTCTAATAACTCACGCTTGCAATAATAATGCAGTCACCGACTACGGCAACGACCAGCCACTTCTCATGGACTACTTCGGCTTCGACAAAGAAATGTACGAGCTCAAATTCAGCTCAGACGGCTCGCACGATCTCTCCCTGCGCGTCGTCGAGGCGTTCCGTGCCGCTGGTCATCCGGCGCGAACAACTTCCGTCAAGGAAGCCCGAGGCCGCGACGGAAGGGGCTCCTATAGACCCGGACTCGACCACGGCGTGTTCATACCCTTCCGCATCATGTTTGGACATGATTTCCATGATGTGCCTATCGTGCAGGCGAGTATCGACTCGAGTCTTAGCCCGGAGAAGAACTGGCAGATTGGGAAGGCGGTTGCGTCTCTCAGGTAAGCATTATTAGAATTTTCGAAGGAGAAATAAAATGAATGGAATAAATACGCCTTAAGGGAGGAAGGTATTTTGATTCTTTCTGGTGGACTTACGATCCACACGTTTTCCGACTTCCGCGCCTTTGCGGAGAGCACCGCAGGACCTGGCTTCAAGAAATTCGATCAAGCTATTTTAGATGCTGCATCAAAGCCAACGGTACGTTCTCCCTATCAAAATACCTTTGTTACTCCGCAAGTATTTAGACAAGACACTTGTCGTACTCTAGCCTCTGCTCAAGGATGCATTAGTCGACCTCACGAAGCACGAGGGCTTCAGAAAAGCTCATCCCCGCGAAGAGCACTTCGTGCCTCTTTATATTGCAGCGGGGGCTGGTGAGGGCGGAGACGCGAAGATACTCTCTGGAAATTATGGATCACCCACTTTCGCTTTTGGGTTATAGCATTAAGGCATGCACCATACATGATTATGATTAAAATGTGTACAAGAGTTCCGTTAAATGATCCACAGCACTAGAAAACAAGTAATATGAACTATACCATAATAAAAAAAGGAAGAGGCTATAGTCCATTAGTATCATTGAATAACTTCACTCGTCACCACCCTCCTCTCCCAGCGCTCCTGTTCCGAGAGCAGGTCCTCAAGCGGGAAATATAAAATTTGATAACGGTCATTCCTCCTATTACACGTGTAAGTACTTGTCAGCGGCTCCAACTCCCCATTCATCGAAAGCATCTCTAGAGACAGACGTACCCGACTTTTTTGGGCTTTAACCGGAAAAACTCGAGAGCTTTCATGTAATCGAATTTGTCTAAATGCTTATGTATGCTTGAACTGGGTGGTGCATCGTCAACGGCACTGTCGTCGTCGTCTTGTATTATGATGACGTCTTTGTCGGCATCGGATACTCTGAGGTCTCCCCGGACTCTCTTCGTATCATGTAGGTCGTCTTCTTCCTTTGAGCGCCGCTTCTTGTTGTTGTCAGAGGTAGGGCTAGATGAGAGGCTATTTCTATGATTTCGCGAACTGAGAACGTGGCTTAGGATTTTAAAGGGAGAAATTCCGCGTTTACGTTTCTGTGACGGAGTTGTGGAAGTAGGATGGGTTCTAGTTCGAGAATAATGGGCGATGGCTGCTTCGCGGATTTGTGAACTTGGTCTTCTACGGTGCACTCTAAGATTTTGGGAAAGGAGTTAAGGAGAAAGCAAACATACCGAGAAGGGTCGAAACACAGTAAATTGATTGTTCCATTTTTAAGCCTCTCATAACCCACGATAGTCCGAGAATGACCTGCATGTTGCAGAACAAGTGGCATACGGTCCGTAACGACCACAGGGCTCGCCCCCCTTAACGCCTCATCAACAGTCGCCTTCACCCTTGCACGCATCGCCTGAGCATTGTGCTGGAAGGGCGAAGTGAAGTAGCGCTCGACCCACTGGAGGACAGCGTCTGCGCTTGAGGCAACGCGCGGGAAGTCGACGAGGCGGCTGGGGATGCCGCGTGAGAGGAAGGCGACGTAGAGCTCGGCAGTGCCAATCCATTTGCGAGTGTTGATAAGTTTGCTGTTGAGGTCGGACGCGCCTTCTTCGTCGAATCCTGGAACAATAGTAAATTTGAACGAGAGATCTTATGTTGTGGATTGGAATTACTCTATATACCTGCTTTCCAAGCATCCTCGATCCAACGTTGTAAGTTGCGTACGCCTGGTGGAATCGGCTGGTCAAGAACGGAAAAATACATTGGCTGGACTTGTTGATCGATAAGCGCTGTACAAGCCATTAGGAAGTTTCTGTATCTATAAACATTAAAATAATATCATTGGAATTACATAAAAGCGGAAAGGCATTGTGCAACTCACCCACATCCCCAGCCCATATCCCACATTTCCGTAGCCACGTGTACCATTCCTTCGTAGCAAAACGCTGCGCGGACGGTTTGTCCTCGGGCATGAGACTTCAGCAGAGCTTGTTTCAGCACTGGTATGATGCCTTCGTGCTTTCATTAGGAAGATGTTCTTCCGGGGGGAACATTAAACATACCTGGAGTAAAGTTCTTGGGGGGCGGCGTGTCCTGCGACTGTATCCAGAAGATGTTTTGCTTATCTGGAGATGGTAGGGTTGCCTTTTCCTTTTCCTGTCCGCTCAGACCAGGCTTTGTACTGGCGATATTTGAATGCTTGTCTTCGGAAAAGTCCATGACATTTGACGGACCTGCCTGCGGTACTGCGCGATGTCAGAGTAAAGATAGTAGACAAGCAAGGAAAGCATACCTTCAGGCAGATCGTCAAAATGCTGCTCGTAATGCGCCTGTCTGCCTGCTGGCGACTCGCGTGTAAGCAAGACATCGCAGATCTGACAGAAGACCTGAGGTTGTCTGCATTAATCAGATATTTGTTGTGTGCGCGGAATATAATGCATGGGAATAGCGAGTACTGACATTGCCTCTCAGATGTTTGTTGTCGCTGCTGCCATTAATATTGTCCATTATGATTGTGGAGGAGCGGTAGCTAGCAGCTTCGACTGAGGTCGCGCTTACGATGTATTAGAGTCACGTGGGCGAGATCGCATCCAGATCTCGACGCGCGTCCCAGCTGCTATTTATTGTCTGCTCGAAATACAGAACAACGTACTCCTCTCTCGCTTGATATCCACAATGTCAAGGTCTTATGATCGCGGTCAGGCTCCTTCTTAACAAACTTTTTTAGTGTTATGACTGAATAAATGCGCTCTAGCCCTTACTGTCTTCTCTCCGGACGGGCACTTGTTCCAGGTAAGCCTGCGTCTCCTACCTTCGCATGTACCTCTTCTCAAAATGCGTCTAGGTTGAGTATGCTCTTGAAGCAGTGAGAAAAGGGACTTGTGCGGTAAGCTGGCGCGTTTTTGTTTCATATAATTAGCGCTTAATTTAATGCGTCTTGTTCTAGGTCGGTGTGCGAGGCAAAGACGTTGTTGTTCTGGGTGTGGAGAAGAAATCAGTCTTGCAACTTCAGGATCCTCGGACAGTGCGTAAAGTAGTCATGCTAGATGACCATGTCAGTCTCGCGTTTGCAGGTTCGTGTACTTTTGTCGTGTCTGTCATATTATTTAGCTCAAGGAACTATCTCTTAGGTCTTACCGCCGATGGACGCGTGTTGATTGACAAAGCCCGGATGGAATGCCAAAGCCATCGTTTGACCGTGGAGGACCCTGTAACTGTCGAGTACATCACCCGACACATAGCAGGAATTCAACAGGCATGCATCTTCGTATCTGCCTGTGTATTTGCAGTGCTGAACTGTTGTACTTTATTTCAGCGTTACACTCAATCGGGAGGACGACGTCCCTTTGGTATCTCCACTCTCATCATCGGCTTTGACCCTCAGGACACGAAGCCGCGCCTGTACATGACAGAGCCAAGTGGAATTTACAGCGCCTGGAAGGTATGTGTTTATTGCCATAATAAATAGTAGAATTTATTGAAGACTTGTATAATAGGCAAACGCTATTGGGCGATCATCAAAGACGGTTCGCGAATTCCTCGAAAAGAACCATAAAGACGATATGACACGGGATGAGACTGTCAAACTCACCGTGAAGAGTCTTTTAGAAGTTGTGCAGACCGGAGCAAAGAACATTGAAATTAGTGTCATGGACGGCTTTGGTAAAGTCTCGGTATGTATCTCATTCTCGTCTCTCTTACTGTCACCCACTATGTTTATTGTAACAGGCTTTGGATCTCTCTCAAATAGAGGCCATTGTCTCTGAAATTGAGCACGAGAAGGAAGCAGGTAAAGATGTCCTGTCCTTTTATTTTTTGTGGATTTTGTTCTAACTCTTTCCCTCTACGTAGAGGCGGAGAGGAAGCGATCGAGACTAGCGGCGACTGCTGCAGGCCAGGCTGCGATGTCCGCTCGAGCTGGAGAAGACCGTGCAGCGCCTGGCGCATAAACAATATTGTATTTATACCTTTGCTGACGTTTTGCAATGCCATGCCTCTACAAAACAACATGTTACAACTTCTGACTGGACTTTGGTATCTTGGTATCCTACTCTTGAGACGTATTCGTATTTCATTAAGAGGTACTCACTACATACATTTTTTACATTTACGGCTAGTTGTCCGAGAATGGCAAGCAAATCATCACCATCATCTACACGCTAGACACGTCCTCACTTGGCTCCTAGTCTTTCCGTTGCTCTTTCATACATATCATTGAACGACCTTCATTTTCCATGGCCATAAGTGCGACAGAAATTTCTCTCTCGGTATCCAAAAAGCATATAATATGCTCTGAAATTCTGTCTGTCACTTCCGCCATGCGCAAGAACTCGCGTTGGTCTGCGAGCACGCAGATACCATTGTACACGAAAGACGATGGTCTTGCTACAAGCCTGGGCTTGAGACGTGTAGGAGGAAGCTCAGATGCTCTGCAGGGGTCTGCAAAGCAGGAGATCCAGCTGATGGCTGGTTTCATGGAGTTGAAGAGGGAAGTTCGGAGCTCTGACGGTAAGTCTATCGGCTAACTATCTTGTGTGACTAGCTGAAGTTCATTTTACTCCAGAAGATATCCAAAACTTACCTTTATCAGTGCTTTTTTCTCCCTTCTTTTCTATCATTCGTTCTCCTCTGTCTACAGGACCTATAACCTCAGCTGCTCTTGCCGCCATCCATACTTTCTTCGTCTCTGGGTTCGTCACACCCGATTCGCCAGACTTAGAGATCGCCCTTGCAGAACTAAGTAATACTGTCTCTCATTGCAAGTTTGAGGCCAGCGACTCGTCCGGAGACGAGGTTGTATTGTATAGAATAATGGCCGTGATTGAACAGTCTATGTGCGGAGCCTCTGGGGAGAAACTAGGTGACATTGAAGTATGTGAGATGCTGGAGACAGTCTTGACTACATGCTGCCAGATGAGGCTTAGTGGTATGCGAACTACCTTTGAATGGCAATACGTTTGCGCTCATTTAGATATTTACCTTGCAGAAATTCTGCGTAGGTATGCTGAGTCGACCATGCACGCCATAGTCCGTAGAGTCTTTGGACGTTTGCGATCTCTTGATCCCGCCGAGGAAGAGAAGAAACTTCTCAACACAGACGCAGAGTATACGGAAAACGAGTTGAAAATGAGTGTCCAACCATTGCAAGCTGCGCCTGACAACTTGACCGTGGAATACGATCCTTCAACGCCTACTACAAAGGTAGAAAGCAGATCAGACGATAAAGAAATGGTATTCTCTGATGGTCCTGACCCGAATCCTCCACAGATGATCAGAAGTGATTGTGCGTCGGCTTTAAGCATTAAATGTATATCTTGGCTGACAATATTTATTTAAGATGGACTCCCATCTACTGTGGAACTTCTTCGCGTCCTCATCAACATCCTCGATCCAGACGACCACCTACACACCGACTCAACTAGACTCACTGCTTTACGCATTTTAAATACTGCATTTGAAGTTGCGGGTTCTTACATCGGCGCCTACCCTTCTCTAATGAGTCTAATTCAAGATCACGGATGCAAGTATTTATTCCAGCTGGCAGTCTCGGATAACCCCAATGTGCTGTCGATGGCTCTCCGTGTCATTTCGACAATGCTGGAAACAATGCGCATGCATCTGAAATTACAGCAGGAACTATTCTTGACGTTTACTATCGATAGGCTAGCGTCTTCCACCCCTACGAAGGCGCAGATAGCTACCATGAATAAACAAAAAGGACTTCTTGCATCGCCTATGCCTGGAACACCGACCATCTCTCCGTTGATATCTGCTGAAGCAGACGAAGAAATTTCCGGACCTTCGCGACCAGCTGCTGCTGCGCCTACGAAAGGCGAAACACGGGAGCTTCTACTCGAGACCTTGAATCATATTGCACGACATCCAAGTACCATGGTTGATCTATTTGTGAACTACGATTGTGATGTAAATTGCGAAGACCTATTCGAAAAGCTTATTGACTTCTTGACGAAGGTATATTCACTAGCTGTCTTATCAAACCATTCCTTGCTCATTTTGTCCAGGGAGTGTACACCAACATCCGCGAGCCAGTTCAGCAAACATCACAACTTCTGTGTCTTGACTTATTACTTGAATTCATTAGACATATGAGTGATAGAGCCAGTGGTGTGAGTGCAATTAATGTAGACTCAATAAGCTCGATGCTCACTCATAGTTCCAGTTCGATGAATCTTGGCAGGCGGTTTGTGTATTCACATCCGTTAGTGATGGGCAGAGTCTAATTGTGACTCTTATGCACAGGATTTCCCGTCCTCAAATGAATTATTGCATTTGAAGTCCCGCAAACGCCTTGTTCTTACTGGTGCCTCTCGGTTTAATATGAAGCCGAAAGTTGGGATTTCGTTCTTAGAAGAGAACAGATTGATTTACGCAGATCTCTCGGACACGATAGACCGCCCGAAGAGCCTTGCGATCTTCTTAAAGAGTTGCAGTCGACTTGATAAACGGCTCCTTGGAGACTTTATTTCCCGCCCTGAAAATATCGCGGTACTGAAGGCTTTCATTAGACTATTTAACTTTAAAGACGTAGGTCATCATCTTTTGATGATTAAATTCACTCAGATGTAATGTCTACATACAGAACACTGCTGCTGATGCGATGCGCGAGCTGCTTGAGAGTTTCAGACTTCCCGGTGAATCTCAGCAAATAGCACGTATCACGGAAACATTTGCTGAAGTTTATTTCGAATCCGGGCCAGGTATGTGAATCCCTGATTAGTATCGTTGTACTGGTTTAATGTTGTGATATCTTCAAGCGGACATCAAGTCGCAAGATGCAGTCTATGTTCTAGCGTATTCGATCATCTTGCTAAATACTGATTTACATAACCCGCAAGTCCGGGTAAATTTCTTCATTACACTTTTTGTTGACTAGCCACTTATGTCTGCTGCAGAAACGAATGACTTTGGAAGATTATCAAAAGAATTTACGCGGTGTAAATGACGGTGCCGATTTTCCTCTTGATTTTCTTGTAAGTTTGATACAGGGTATGTCTTGTAATAACTGGCAATTTATTGTCTTAGAATAATGTCTATGAGTCAATTCGCAAGCGCGAAATTGTCATGCCAGAAGAACACATTGGTCAGGTCGGGTTCGGCTATGCCTGGAAGGAATTACTTACAAGGACTCGCATGTCTAGTAAGTATCCGTTTTATGCAAGGCTCTGATATCGTTAATTGTTTGGTAGGTTCATTTCAGAGTTGTAATGCATCTCTGTTCGACAAGGCTATGTTTAGTTCTGTTTGGAGACCTGTCATCGCTGCTATTGCATTCGCATTTACAACCTTTGATGATGATTACACAGTTCAACGAGCGATCGCAGGTTTCCGGCAATTGGCGATATTAGCTGGTCACTTTAAGCTTCCGGAAGTGCTGGATTATGTAGTTGTTACCCTTTCACAGGTCACGAGCTTGGTACCGGGCACACTCGTTACGCGGGTTCCGCATTACCCGGTCGTCGAGGTAGAAGGTCAAGATGTTACTATATCATCGTTATCCATCAAGTTTGGTACGAACTTCAAAGGCCAGCTGGCTGCAGTTGTCCTCTTCACAATTATCAATGGAAACGGGGATGCTATCAGAGAAGGCTGGACGCAGGTATGGCTTGTAGTAATGGAAAGATTAATCGCTAAAGTATTCTTTCGAAGGTTTTCGAAATCTTCCAGAACCTTTTCTTGCACTCCCTGCTCCCAAGCCCAATGCTGAAGATCGAGGGTTTTTTGGGCGGAACGAGCGTTATTCCTTTGCACGGAAATCAGCCATCGACTCGGCCAGCAGGTCGGGGAGACGGGGGCCTGCTATCTGCATTATCTTCATACCTTCTTACGCCTTACAGTTTGAGCTCGGAGGCCATTCCAGAGGTGACTGACTCTGAAATCGAAAATAGCCTTTGTACCATTGATTGCATAAATGCATGCAAACTGGACGAATTGTATAGTCAAATTACGTATGTCTTAAGTTGACGGGGTGATCACCAGTATCTAAACAAAAAATTTTAGAGCCTTGGGAAGCGATGCACTCATTGCGGCCGTACGAGCATTGGAGGCTCTAGCACATGAACGTACGGTAGCAAGGCTAAAACAAGAGATCGATGACACAGTACCACCAAGCTCCCCAAATCCTCGCAGAGGCCTGTCTCCGCCACAAACCCTATCCTATGATCCTGCTTCAGTATTTCTATTGGAGATGATGGTCAGCATAGTCTCGAAAACTCCTAAATGCCTTGAAGAGACATGGCAAGTTCATTTCTGCGTCTACGTATCAGTGGTATTGGCTTACATCGTTTCAGGCCCGTGGTCTATGAGCATCTATCGTCTCTGTTGTCATCGGCATCAGGTTACAGCGTTCTTCTAATTGAGCGAGCTATAGCTGGGCTCTGGCGTCTCCTGCTTATGCTTGCAGAGAAAGTAAGCATTAGGCGCCAACTTAAAATAGCGTGGTCTAAGTTCACACAATTTTTTAAGCCGTCATTACGAGACCAGTTATATGTTTCACTGGACCTCTTAGGCAATCTTCCCCCGTCAGTTACGACCTCCGTCGGAGAACAGGTCATCGCTGGCCTTGTTCAGCTTGTGCAGACGCACCGGGAGATTATTCGTTCGCAAACAGAATGGGGTCTAGTTTTCGCTTTGATGCGGTCTTCCTTGAGGCAGCCTGCAGCATCTCGCCAATCCTTTGACCTACTGCTGTCTTTCGTCTGTGATGGGTCAAAGCAATATGTTGTGGTGGACAATTTTGCTGGTTTGGTGACCATGTTAGAAGAGTATGCTTCAGCCGCTGGCTCGGCAGTTGAGAAAACAGGGCAACATGATAAGCGCAGAGGCGCTCAGTCTCCACTGTAAGTGTCGGACTTACGCTAAGCGTATATGATTATTAATTGGCAATGATAACCAGCGAGCTTACCATTCAGCGCGGAAAACAATCCGTAGACCTCCTGTTCGAACTGAAGAAATTCTTTTCTCAGTTCGCGCAAAGTGGATACCCGCCTACTGAGCTTTGGAAACACTGCATTTTACCGCTTGTATCTGCATTAGCTAGGCAATCTGCAAATGCCGCTCGCGAGGTACGACATACAGCGCTCATTCATCTTCAGCGCCTCCTTCTTGGACAGCAAATCATTTTAGATGGTGTCGATGGTCAGGCCGAGGCGATTTTCAACCGGGTTGTATTCCCACTTTTGGACGAGTTGTTAAAACCGCAGGTGGCTCAGCGCGATCTGCGAGGCATGCCGGAGACACGCTTGCGGGCCTCGGTACTACTATGCAAAGTGTTTATGCAGCTTGAAGTAAACGACGAGGCGAAGCATAACGACATTCGTGTGCTGTGGATCCAAATCCTCGACCTTCTTGATCGATTGATGAACGTTGACAGGCGAGATCAGCTCGTACGTTTGTTTTCCGCCTCAGCTATTAATAATATTTGTTGATGGGAAAATTGACTCAATTTAGCACGAGGCAGTCCCGGAGTCACTTAAGAACGTCGTTCTTGTTATGAATGCAATGGACATCTTGGTTCCTCCGTGTACCCCTGATCAACGAAGCGAACTACAGAAGCAACTGTGGGACGCCACGCACGAGCGCATCGAACGTTTTCTGCCTGGATTCCTGGATGAAATCGTCCCTTCACCTCCGCCTCCACCCCTTGCTGCTTCGGTCGATGCGGAGCCAAAAGCAGAATCCTCAGAACCATCATCATAAGCTTTCGTCGCATTTCAGCATGTACTTCACTTTGTGTAATGATTATTTATTTGCATTGATTGGATGTGGCTCCACCATCCGCCATTACTGTACACCACCAAACTAATGGATAGATAGTGAGATGGGAAAAGGGGAATGCCTCCGAGTTCGTCTATCAAAAGAATATCATCTTCGATAGCCTGCAGTAGTAATAATAATGCTTAGAGGAGCACGCAATGAAAATAAGAAAATGATATATACCTTATTCTGCTGTAGATCGCGATGAAAACGATAATAGGACAAATGGAGTATGCGATCAAGCGCATAATATGGCTGGCGTGGCTATTAGAAAACGTAGACCATGCGCCTCCCAAGTGGGCTGCATATAAAAACAGAGGGTATAATAGATATCCTGCCGCTCTAAAAGCCATTAGTTAAGCACGCGCACTCAAGGCACAGGTACTCCGAGTCGTGCTGACCGGTGATATTTCCAGATGCTCTTGGCTTTCATGCCTCCGCCGAAGGCTGCACCTCCAAACCAGACACTCCCGCAGCCAACAAGCACCTGCACGTACGCCCAGCCAACCGCAATGTAGCCGATCAGCTAGCAAAAGGCACAGAACCAAGAACGCCGAGTGAGCATTAGCGGTTACGTGATGGNAAAAAAAAAAAAAAGAAATACCTACTCCGTGCCAGCTTACAGCGTGCGGTCGGGTGTTAATTTCTTTATTATAATAGATTACCCAGGTCCCCACGCCGAGGACAGGCAGCCCTGTGAAGAGCATGAAGAGCTGGTGTCGGACCAGTCCCACCGCTTTCGTCTTGGGCTGGCTCGTCGGCTGGAGAGTTAGAATGCCTGCGATGGAAGCAAGAAGAAGCCTTTGCCATTAGATGCCTGATTATAGTTTGGGGAAGTGGTACGCTACGCACCGTATGTGAAGAGGCCGACTGCAAGCATCTGTAACGGAGGATGGTACGCGAACCATGAGAGTGAGCTCGGGTTGCTGGAGAGCATGAGGTAGGCCGTATACACGACAGGAATCTATATACGCCATCAAAAACGCAATTAGCCTCCAGGTATCTCTGCCAGTGCAGCAGACTGCCTATGTGCAACACGTACGCCCATAAACGTCTAAGAGACGTGTGAGTTATACTCGCCGACTCGACTCGACTTAGACACTCACCTGAACTGCGAGTTTTGCAATACCGTCGCCCCACCGTCCTTCCTTCCTCGCGTTGAATTGTTCGCCCTCCATTGGGAGTGTCTTGAGGTCGACGCTCTCGCGCGCGTACGATCTCGTCTGCACCGTCCTTAGGCGAGTTACCGTATCTGCCATGTCAAATGCAACTCGCTCAAATACGATTTGGAAGGTTGGAATTAATTTGGCGACGTCCACGTTCAAGTCAGCGCGCACATTAGTACTACTTGCCGTGTATACGTGGAAGGGCGAGCGCCTCTGGTTTTGAATGTGGGAGAGTTCACACAACCGAGGAACTTTAAACGTCTGTTTAATAAGATTAAGAAACGCGCATACAGAGTGGCATTGTTCAGTATTAAATGAATAATTATACATGGTCGTACGCCCTCTTTCGCGTCCAAAGTCCAGATCGTAATTAATGAGGCAATCCAATGTTGCACAAATGGGATAGCATATGGCGGCAACGACCTAGAAAGGGAGTGAGGGAGAGGACGGGGAGGCGAAAATGTAAATAAGTTTCGTGAGGGGCCTTGATCTTGCGTGAGCGCTGCGCCTGAAAGAGGATATAGATGAAGTCGAGAATGGGGTCAGAGGTGAAGGAGGAATATAGGAAACACAAGATAGACCAGATAGACATCTCGAGGAATATAATTACGATCTTTATTTAGGAACTGGGCTGTTTAGGCTCAACGTTTGGCCAGCTGCCTTCAGACTTCCATCGGTCGACAACGTCCTTAAGCTCGGCCTGCGAGAACTCTGGATGTTTCAGCGTATACCCGACGATGTTCTTAATCTTGTCTGCATTGAATGCAACGACGATTTTCTGCAGTACAGATTCGTCCATGTAAGCAGAGAGAGGCGTATTCGGTATCGGAGGATCGGAAGCCATGATCATTTCGACCCATCCAGAAACATGCTCCTCATTGATGTCTTCCAAAATCGACTCGGAAAGCTTGGTGATCTGGACGGAAACAGTAAACCTGTGTTCAGACACTGGACATGAACCATGTCACCTTTGCCATTGTCGTCGTGAAAAAATCATGGAATCCGAATGTTGTACCAAATAAGCCGCAGATCTCTGCGCCAATGGAGTATAACGTGCCATTAGAGTTGTCGACCTAAAATGGAAAAACAAAACTTCAGTAATTTCATCACAACTTTAAATTNAAAAAAGGTCAGTGTAGGAAGGCACNAAAACACATACGATATTGAAAAGCGGAGCGACCAACTTCTTCCCAGTTTCCGGAAGTCCTGTTCCCTCTTTGATCTTGCCTTTGTCATTACTTGGAATTTCCTCCCCGGCTAAAATATCCGCCTCTTTTCGTCCCTCCTTGGCCATCCACTCGGCCAACGCGAAAGCTGCACCTGCAACATCCTCGACATGCACTGTGTTCATCGAATTTTTGCCCGGTGGCCATCTACATTATAATNAAAAAAGATACACCGTGAGTATTATATAAAGGTGCCAGAATAAGGAAATTACTCACAATCCCTTCATCGGCTTTTGGAGATAGCCATATACTGACGCAACAGTCATTGTCGTCGTTACTGACATGAATTGAGTATAGAACAAACGCTGCAATAAAAATTATTCTCACAGATACCATATTCTACATGCGGCCCGTAGACCAGACCAGGACGAAGAATGACAAGATTTAAGCTAAGAGTAAGACAAAGTAGCATGCGGTCAGAAGGGAAAATTGAAAACGAAATCAAATCAAGTATACGTACTTCTCAATATTCGCCAACACGCGTAGGGTCTCGTGCCACCAAACGCCCCGAATGCCCGAGGGTTTCACACTCTCCTTCTCCGTGTGCGTGCCCTTCTCTGATGTTTCGTAGAAGGCTTGAGTTACACGTACATATGCCTTGACTTCGCGTCGCGCAGCCTCCTCGCCAACTAGTCGTGCAATATTAACAGTTTGCTGTATCTGGACCTGCACATTCACGCATTTAGGGAAAAGTGTTCACAGGACTGATGGAAAACATTTGCGAATTAAGCGTACCATATCAGGACGATCATGCCTAACTTCCCCAGTCAAGTCGAACACATAAGAATACGGGGCCTGACCTTCAGGTGGATCAAACATGCTTTTTACGATAGCTGGTCATGTTGTAAGATGAGAAAGATGCGAGAATCAAGTTACTGCCAATAAACATAAGAGGGATACAGACCTGGAATGGTGAGGTTGGCTTGTTTGTATTGGACATTAGGGTTTTCCAGTAACGGCGGAAAATCCGCACCGAGGTAGCTAGTAGTGTTAAAAAAAAAAAATGCTTGAGATCGGAAGCGCAAGTACCAACGAGTGATCAAGGGGGAGATACTGACGTGGTAGCAGGGTGTACAGAGAATTTATCAACAATGCGGAGGTGCTAAGGTGGGCGGAGGTATATCAGAGATCGATCGAGGCGATGGTTGAGATCTAGGCTAAGTATGCAGCTCACAGATACAAGCGGCTCGCCACCATCTGGGATGAGAAAGAGCGCGAATCTGCGCGACCAGGTATTGAGACCGCCTATGATGCGTACAAACGGAAGCAAATGAAATGAAATGAAAAGCTGAGCATATATCGCTCATCGAAAAAGGCGCGAGTAAGAGTACGCACCGAAGATGATTGCACTGGGCTTTTCAGCAGACATTATGCAAGACGCGTTTCTTAGAGAAAAGAGTTGTAAAGGACGGCGTAAAAGGGGGAGGCCGAGAGCCCGAAGACGAAAAGGTTAGATGAAGTGTACGACGACGAGGACAAGAGGAGTGGATGGCCGTAGTATGCGTATGAGCACCNGGGGGGGGGGCGGTCTTGTCGCTGGGTTGGCTCGGTTTCGCCTTTCTGAATTTACTATGTAATTCCAGATCGGTCGGCACGAATTGCCTGGCAAAAGACAGCCGGCGGCTTTTGAGTCCGATCTCGCGCAGAAAACTGCAGAAACGAAAAGATAAAATGAAATNAAAAAAACAGAAATTTAAAATGAGGGTGTCAGGAGATACAGGCCAGGGGATGCAGGCGGCGACGAGGCAGCGGACGGGTATCTAAAGCGAGAGCAAGGATGATGATGGAAAGAAAGAAAGAGTAGACAGCGCAGAAAACCTGCTATGACGGTTTCAGAAAATTGGACGCTTATGGCAATCTTAGCATAGATTCTCACGAATATGGATGACTAATCAATCAACATTAATGTTTTATTTATTTATTTATTTCGACAATTTCTCCAGGTATTTATACACAGACGAGAAATCTTTGCGCGCGAGCTCGGGTGAGCTCTCGATCACGTCTTCGTAGATGCGCTTTGCCGCTGTGCCCAGCGGAAGTGCAGTGCCGACCAGATTCGCGCTCTTGAACGCAAGGCCCATATCCTGCCAGAGTTTCCGACCCATAAGCAGCTGCAGTGTGTGCAGAATAGCATAGCATATCATAGCATACGCATACGCATACACATACACAGACGTACCTTCACCATGAGAGCCGTCGCAAATCCACCTTCGAAATCTCGCTCGCTGGGTGGCGCCTTGTCGTGCAGAGCTGACGGGACGGGATTATTGTCAGAGCAGGACCAGCACGCACCAGTCGCGCTGCCGATGACATCGGCAAGCACGTCCGCCCTGACTCCCAGGCGCTGGCCGAGCAGCATAGCCTGTTGACGGCGAGTTTCAGCAACGCGCCGATCACACACACACGAAACTCAATTATGAATATCCGAATTTCACCTCGGACGTCACGACCTGTTGCACGCCAAGCATCAGGTTGTTGCATATTTTTGCGACCAGCCCTGAGCCGGCGGGGCCGCAATGGACGGCCCGCCTGCCCATATCAGCAATGAAGGGTTTGGCTAGCTCGAACGCTGTGTCCGTCCCGCCGACGAGGAAAGCAAGAGAACCCACTTTCGCTCCTGTCACGCCTGCCCACGCCCCGCGTAAAAGCAAAACATTCAGATACCGGCAAAACCGTAGGCAACGCGTTTCCGTACCTCCAGAGACTGGTGCGTCGACCATTTGGGCACCGGTTCCGACCACGTGCGCAGAGACCTGCCTTGCAACATCGATATCCAGTGTCGTCGAGTCGATGCACAGTGTCTCTTCGGCCTGCGCTCGAGGAAGCGCTTGTAGGGCCGACAGAACCCCGCTGTCCCCGGAGTAAACAGACCGTACTTGTGGAGAAGACGGAAGCATTGTGACAATGGTTTGAGAAGCCAGTACAGCTCTGGAGACGAAGCCGGAGTCGAAGTGCACAAGTGATCGGCCACAGTAGGGGAGAGGGGTACAATTGAGATGTACATTACATCTCATGATCAATGACCAAAGACAAGGACTGCCAAAAGACGCAAAGGCACTCACTCCTCGGGCGTGGAGACGATGCTGAGTTGGCTCCCAGGGAAGTGGTTCTGGAAGTTGGCTACGAAAGCCCGGGCAGCCTCCGGGACAGCATCACATACGACAAATGTTGAACTGTTGGCCAGCGCGTGGCGCTTCGAGAACAGGTTGAATGCCATCTCTGAGCCCATGCGCCCAAGACCAAGGAAGCTGATGCTTGATGCGCGTGATGGATGTCCCGAGGGGTGACTGGTAAGAGCACGAAGATTGAGACATGTTGGCGAGAACCGCATGTCGATGCTGCGCAGTTAGAGCTTTGCTCGGTGCCTGCGTCTGCTTGGATCCTCGGGATCTGAGTACGGTGTGAAGTGAGTGAGTGAGTGAGTGAGTGAGAGACACGGACGGATGTATATAGACACGACACGGAGTCTGCGCTGAAGCGAAACGTGCCATGGTTGATTTTTATTTTATTTCTTATTCTCTTCTTCTTCTTCTTCTTTATTATTATATTATTTTCATGTTCAATCTTTATTTTTATTTATTTATTTATTTATTATTTGTGCTAAGAATAAGCGAGCCATCAGACTCGACAGGCCCGGGCGCCACCCGAAATCGTGACCTTAAGCATTCGCTTTCGCTTTCTTTCCCCTCAGCTTCAGCTTTCCTCTCTTTCTCTTTCTCTCCTCTCCTCCAGCACGCCCTTTTCGCGTTCTGTTTCTTCTGTTTCTTCGACTTTCTCTGCAATCTGCTCGTTTCTCTCTCTCTTCTTCTTAACTCTACTTCTACTTCATCCCTGTCCCTGTCAGAAGCTCCTCCATCCATGGCAGAGTTTCCCTCTCAGGCGCATCCACCGCGCCCTCAGCTCCTCCGCGGCAACACCGTCCCTCTCTATGTGCGGACATCCTCAGGCAGCCAGGACCTCATGCGTCCCCAGTCCGAGCTTGCCGCTGCCTACTCGGCCCATCCAGAGCGATACGCGAGCATCGGTAAGTCGTCCAAATACAAACCTATCCGGATATCCGGATAGGCTGCTCATGCTCCCACCCAGGCCAGAGACAAGGTGACGGCTGCGCGCGCCGCGATCAGAGTGCCTGCGCCGCCCAGATAGGTGCGTCGTCCTCCACGCGCGCTGGGCAAAACTGGCAACTGCCCCCCACGCCGTCCCCCGGTTCCGCCGAGTCTTATCCGGACGAAGCATATTTCCCGTCTACATGCTCAGTCGCCCAACCACCGCAGCAGCTTCAAGGTGCCGGTGTGCGCCATGTCAAGTCCCACGGCGGAAACTATGTTCCTTCCCCCTCGTCGCCAACCGTTGCGACTCCGACAGTGACTACATCACCTGCATCGTTCCAGCTTCTGCGGAGCACGCGCGCACCCACTCCTCAAAGCAGCAGCGCTCAGATGAGGATAGACAACACTGCGGCAGAATATACTCTCGCGGCGGCGATTGGTCCCGGATTCGACTCCAACTGCATTACTATCGCGGCACGCAAGGGCAACATTTTGGACATCGTAGCTGATCGGTGGGACCTGGAGAAGGATTGTACGTGTCATTTCTCGGCATCATCTCGGTGCTACTATATGTTCTCGAGCTTATATACTGATAACAATCTCCCTTATAGGTCACCATGAATGGCAGGTGCAGTTTGACCGCGACGCAGACATGTCTAGTGTGCATGCGGGTTATTCAAACGGCGTGCTGACCGTCACGGTGAAACGACTGAACTACTCCTGCGCTCGTCCTCCGCAGATGAGACCATGAGATGCCGCTGTCACACTTGGAATTTTTTCTTCTTCTTTCGACAATTTGCATTTCTTTGCTTCATGTGTCACGACCAGGGAAGACACCCGATCGACCAATTTGAACGGACAACTATAATTATTCGCTTTTCCTGCTTTCGAAATTATCTCACCACAATTATATGCGTTTTCGTTTGCCTCTGGGGTGACTACTGTACGTATTGCATATCACAGCTGACGAGATGGCCGTGGGGAATGAGAGAGGGGACAGGAGAGTTTGGGGTGTTAGTGGATTAAGGGGAGGGGAAGAGTTGGAAGAGAGGATTAGGAACGGAGGGTACGTACCGTGGAACCGAAGTCCAGCTTCTACCAGTGATAACTGGTGGAAAACATAAAAACCGGAATACACGTCTATCTCMAAAAAAAAATTGTCATGCTTCCACGCCCTATGCATTCTGGCGCTTACATTGCGGGCTAACCTTGGTCGTTCGGGCGCAAGAACCTTAAAGACACTCTTTCCGTTACCGGCTGGCCTCGACGGACTTGGCAAGGCAAGGCAGCTATTACGACGCGTCACGTACACATGGATTGGTTTTTCGATTACGCAATATCACAGTGCTTGGACGAGATAGCCGTGCACCTGGTGCTGCACGTCAGTCAGAACCATCTCGACATCGTTGCAGTCCCGAGTCGATGCTTGTGTTCAACCTGACTANTTTTTTCGGAAGAATGTGACATTGTCTTCTATCACAGTGGCTATACGGTGAGAGAACGGAATGCATTACAGGAAAGCGTACTGCGGACGGACCATAGCAACTTTTGCCTACATATGTTGTATCTCTACAACATTGCAGGGCGTGTTTGCTACCTGGCTTGGGGTGGTGACCTCTTATTGAGTTGTGTTTATAAGTATATTCATTTACTTCGCGCGCCAGTCTTTTGATGTCACAGCGTCCTTCCACATTACCCATCGCTCGGCTCTCACAAGCAAGTCATGCGTTGCTACGCGCTAGGCTATTTTACTATTAGAAGGTCCAAGCATGGACCTAGAAAAAACCCCACTTTTGTTTCCGAGTTTCTCTGTATATCTCCATCTCATAGACGACCGACCTCTTTTGTTTTGTTCCTTCATTATGTTTTCCATGCTATTTTGNTTTTTTTGTGAATATCAGTCGAATAGCAGCACTCGTTATTATTCTTGGCGATTCTCTGTTCTATCCCTATTTATCCTTTCCCTGTCTCTTACACTCTCCTTTGCTTCCCGATCATTCACTTATCGAACCACCGTACGTGTACTATTCTATTTACTGGCTTCGGCCATATGATGTCTATGCGTTGTCTCATTACTGTACCAAATGTACCCTGTTCTGATATGTGTGTCTGGTAAAGAAAAGAAAAAGCACATACACGCGTTGAGTGCGCCCCGCCTCGTGCGACTACTCGATTAGGATATGAGCGGATGCTGCCGACCACGCCTTATCGATCGCGGTAGTTCGTACCGTACCAGGTTGCGGGCAGAACTCAGCTATATATATTAGGATGCCTCAGACATATCAATACTAATATTGTAATATGACATGATCTCAGCAGAATTAAATGCATGCAGGGCTCTGCACTGTAGATGTATTTAGGGTACGCCATATCCGTATCGTAAGAGCCTTAGAAGTACAAAATACGGCACTACTGTAATGTAATGTACGGACCGTATCCGTATTTACAGCGCAAATAAGTACATTTGGTAGTCAATAATTGGAGAGATAACGTGAACCCAAATGCCAAATTTATTAATGTTGCTTAAAAGGTTGTTTTTAACACAAACCCATTCTCATCAACAAAAGGTCTCTATGACTACCAAGTACAGTAACACTGCCCCTATGATCCCAAGTTTTTCATTCGTCCCAAACACACTGGTTTATTCATAAACAATTGCATTTGACTGTAGCTCACACTAGGGTGCATAGTAATTTATACATATGTACCGTAATATCGTATTATGCCGTATACGGGTCGTATCGTAAAGCGTGAAGCACACAGTTGAAACTTTCAATACCCATATCACAGAATAATCAATTTGTACAACAATTTAATTTGCGACTTGACATTAAAAATGACCTGTAAAGCTTGTTGATTTCTGCCAAATTTTGCCAAGTTCTGCTAAGCACTTTCGGACTTCTGCCCCGACCCGATGCCGATCCTACTTATTCTTATTTACTCAATCTTATCTTATCAGAACGTCGAGATTACGTCATTTGCCATGCGCCACTTCACTTTTGCTGGCCGCGGCGTACTTGAATATGGTAGCTGACATAATACTCACTGTGGCTGTTCTCCGACATAAGAAGACATGTTCATATTTCTTTCCCTTTCTCCTTTCTTACATGGTGAGCTATGCGATGGATAACAGCGGGAAAACTAGAGACCTAGAGAACTAGAGGCGTTTTGCAACTGAAACGTGCAGAACGATCATTTGCTCCACTGCTTGCTCGTCAAAACGTTTACTAGTCTGCGGGCGACATCTATTGGCCGCCCTGCTCAATACCATCAGGTACACATTGATGCGCAAGTGCGCAAGTCAAGACTTTCAAGAAGTCTGCTGAGTCTTACAAAGCCTTGACCCGGGACCGATTTGGACGGCATGACTCGACCAGTACTTTCTCTCAATATATATATATATATATCAAAAGGCAGCGTCAACATCGCGCCTAATTTCAATCATACCTCACACAAATGGACTACTTTGACCAGCCGCCTCCTTACGCTGGGTCGGCTTCTTCTCCTCCAACTCTTGTCGCTTCTCCAGCTTATTCTTCGAGACCTGGGCAGTCGGAATGTCTCATACGTCTCAGCTCTGACGTCAGCGTCAACAGCTGCATTTCCCCTGCTGATTATGTCTACCGCACCAAAAACCTTCAGCTCAGCCTTGGGAGAAAGATATGGGGAACGAGCACACCAATATTCGGTAGCGGTGCTGTAGTCGAAGGCAAAATCACGCTGTCTGGAGAGCTTAAAAACATTTCAAGTATAACCATACATGTATGTTAAGGTTTATCTTTTCCAATTAATTATTTCTCAACCCCGCTTTATCATTCAGCTAGGTGGCCGTGTTGTCAACAAGTATACAGAGCGCGGTCTCGTTACAGGCGCAACCTCCACAGAAATTCTATCAACGACGACCGCATTGAAACCATCAGCGTCTGGAGTGTGGGATACCGAGCACGTCTTCGTGCTTCCTTTTCCTATATATACGTTAGGAAGACGGACGCGATTGCCTCCGAGCATGGTATCCTATCAAGCAGGTGTCACTTGCGAAACCACTTATAAATTAAAAGTCACCGTCGCTCGCAAAGGCCTACGCCTCAACGATAGGCAGGAGTTCATGCTGTTTTTATCCTTCATGTGCTATGCTCATTGTCTTTGCAGACTGAAAGTCCCGATTTTATATTTACCACGTACTTTTGCCACGAGACCGCTTATACGCACTATCCCTGATGTCATTATCGACCCAACGACAACTGCTCTCAAAACTGACCTCGAGGGGATTAAAGTCATCCAATTGCAGCCGTTGTACAAAAGTCGCTCGGTAGTAAACCCTCAGGCCCCCTCCGTTGTTGTTAGTCTCCAATTCACTGTGGCCCCTGTAGAATTCCTAACCGCCCGTCGTTTTAGTTGGCATTGCCGTCTTCCTTGTCCTTCGCCTCGCAAGACACAGTACCATTGACTTTAAACATTGTGTCGCCGAACGCCCCCGTGATCTCGAAGATTCTTCTTTCTGCGGTCAAAATCCAGCTCGTCAAGCATAACATGACTTGGTTAAAGAAGGCGAATTCATACAGTACGATGGAGTGCGTCATCGGCACAGCCGATATTGTCCATATAGATGAGTGTCGAGAGGGCGTAAGCATTCTGTCTTGTGAATTGCGCGCAAAGCACACAGTGGTGCGGCAGTCCTGGTCTGTCGAAAATGTTGCGGAACAACAGGTACGTCTCCCCGCCTTCCTTGCTACTGCAGAGTGCTGTATTGAAACAAAAATGTGCGCAGTATCATATCCATGTCTCCGTGCGCCCCCCGTCAAGTACGGCGAACCATGTTCCCTATTTCGAGTACGAGCAGCCCATCGAGATGACGACGGATGCTTATGACAGCCCGGAGCGCGCTGTAGCGGCCCTCGGGGGAGTGCCCAGCCCAGCAGTCGGCATGCAGACTGTGACGCGGTACGGCAGTCGAAGGGGTGCAGCCTTCAGATGAAATGACTCGGATGGAGCGCTTTTTTTTTTCCTCACTTCGAGTCAGACGTCCACGACCTTCATGACTCGGACCCATGCATATGNTTTTTTTAGACAACTCACATTCCAATTATGAACTTATACTTAAATGATTTGCTTTCTATTCCCTCTTATGTACTGCAAGTGGATCAGCTTTCTGTAAATGTGTAAATAATCTTCTTGGGTACAACACGATAAGCGCAATATTAATATTGATCCCCGTTCGAATTTATAAATATAAATATTCTTTTTTGGGATATATTCCTATATGTAGAGGGGATCGACACGCGGATTTGGAACTCAGAGATTTTGTAAGTTGCTGGGACTTCAAGTTGACGCACGGCACACTTGAGAGCTAGCAGCACGATGCTGGCCGCAGCGACCTCGTTCTTCTCGAGAACGAACATCTCGACTAACTATACCATCGGCTCGTCTGCACCATCGGCCTCTCTCCCAGGCTTCGGGTCTGGCAGTCGTTCGTCGACACCGGGTCCCTCGGGCTCGTCAACTTCAAGTTCCATAGCCTCTGCAGCGCTGCCCCCGCCGCAGCTCACGCCCACCTTTTCTGTTGGGCCATGGCGCGTGCAGCCCGCGGCACACAAGGTCACGAACAAACGCGTGTCGGTATGGATGTTTGACAAGCGGACTGCAGACTCGGAAAGGATGGCGCGGAAGGAGAGGATCGTCGAGGCTCTGAAGACGGAGGCACGGCATTCGTTTCTCTTTCGTTATTGTTTTTACATGGAGTTGTATGCACGTATAGGCATCTGCGCTCGCACGGCTGCGCCATCCGAGCATCCTGGGTACGCCTTTCGTAATTGGATCATCATTCATTAATGAATTAAAATGTATGTTATGCCTGCAGAGATGGTCGAGCCCGTAGAGGAAACACGGGCAGAACTTATGTTCGCTACGGAACCGCTTCTTTCGTCGCTGCATCTCTCAATACCCAATTTATCTCGCTCGCCTCCTCTAGTCGAGCTCGATGAAGTAGAGGTACGTAGAAGCGCAGTTCGTCGGTGCTTGCTAGAAGCTCACTTGCTATTCAGATCCAAAAGGGTATTCTGCAGATATGCAAAGGGCTTTCTTTTCTGCATACCTCCGCCCGTCGCATCCATTCCAATCTAAACCCTGACAGCGTGCTAATCAACACATCTGTTAGTCGAAAGCATAAATATATAATCGCTGCTAACTCACTGAATTCTTAGGGTGATTGGAAAATAGGGGGGCTGGGACTTACTATTCCCCTCACTGGAACAGATGGATCGCCTACTGGCTGGGAATCTCCTATCCATGACAGCTATGTGCCCAGCTATGTGCAACGTTCGTTCGATTACATGGGTATGACATAACCATCTCTATTCCCTTCCTTTACTAACCTCACGCAGCTCCGGAATATGTTTTGGATGAACAGCTTGTTACAGCCTCTGACATGTATTCCCTTGGTTGCCTGATCTTCGCCGTACATAACAAAGGCAACCCTCCCTTTCATAACCACAACAATTCCTCCAGCTTGCGTGAAAACATAGGAAGGGGCGTACCTAGTCTTGCGCAGTCGGAATCTGATCTCAGAGGTCTGTTTATAAATACTGTTAAGCTAATACTCGCGTTCACACTTATGCTTCAGAGTTACTGTATTCTTTGATTACACGACACCCTCTCAATCGACCTACCCCGTCTAATATGCCGTCGCATCCCTTCTTTTCATCTTTGTCTATTTCTACTCTGAATTTCCTTGATCGGTCTAATTTCGCATCCAAGTCCCGCGAAGAGAAGGTATCGTTCATGAAGGGATTGACGAGTGTGCTGGACAAGTTTACAGAGGGTCTCAAGACGCGGAAGATTCTGCCATCTTTAGTAGAAGAGGCAAGTTCTCATATTGCTCTAAGGTGACATGTCTTACAAATGAGTTCACCTGTCTGTTAGATGAAAGACACCCATCTTTTACCTTACATTCTTCCGAATGTGTTTACTATCTCACAAAGCCTATCGCCGAGTCAATTTGCAACACTTGTTCTGCCCAGTCTCAAGCCTTTATTCTCCGTCAAGGAACCACCTCAGAACATGGTGACGCTCTTGGATAATCTAACTCTATTACAAAGCAAAACAGACGGCGCTGTTTTCCGGGAGCGTAAGTCCGCCTCGGGGCGATGATGCAAGCTAACATACATATATTTACATATTTCATTTCGCCCGCTATAGACGTCCTTCCACTTGTTTACAATGCTTTAGAATCCGAGCATGCAATAGTGAGCTATCTGCTGAAGTACTTCAGGACACTCACGAACAACACTAAGGTACAAGAACGTGCGCTCAAGGTCGTGCCAGGTCTCTGTGATACTATCGATTATGCCGAGGTACAGGGAGTGTTGTTCCCTCGCGTAGCAGTAGGTTTTTTGTTTTCCAAAAGGCACCCGTTGATGCATGAAAACCATTATAGCTCGTTTTCACGAAAACCAGGATTTTGTCTGTCAAGGTTACCACTCTGGAAACATTCCTCGTTATGGTTCGCACGTTGGATCAGGTAAAATTAAGAAGTTAGTATCTCTGTGCTGAACGATTGTCTGACGCTTTACGGCACAGTCGAGTTTAACGCAGAAGCTTGTCCCACTCCTGTCGAAAATAAGGACAAAAGAGCCCGCAGTGATGGTAAAGAGCACTTATCATTCTAATTCGGGCATCTACTTACAAGCAGATTAGTTAGCTACTCTCGCAGTCCAAGAAGCCATGGGCTTGAAAGTAGACCGCGAGGCGGTTGCGTCATTAGTTCTGCCACAGTTATGGAGCATGTCGATGGGACCACGTATGTATATTTTTCATATTCTCGCGTAGTTACTAAAGCGTTTGGGAACAGTGCTGAACGTTGGTCAGTTTGAACGCTTCATGGAGGTTATCAAGAAGCTCGGTGATCGGGTTGAGCGCGAGCACCTTCGGCATCTTAAAGATTCCCAGCGTACTGAAGACCGCTCGACCTTTGCGTTGAATTCAAGCACATCCAATGATGGAAGGAGCAACGGTCTCGACTTCGCCAGTCTTGTCGCCGGTGCGAACACCAATACAGTCAAGCCCGATGCTATCATCGAAAACGGCACGAGTTGGGATGACGATGTTTGGGGCAGCATATTGAACGATGTACGTACGACTTATTTATTGCTTGAGATTACTGACATCTGGTTCAGACGCAGAGTGTGCAAAGCCCTCTTCCAGCGTCGAGTTTCCAAACACAAGTCCCTTCCTTGCCGTCATCACCGAAAGGTTTNACCTCCCGCAAATTTCATACGCCCTCCATTGAGCAGCGCGACCGCGAGCCCCCTAACATTCTCGTCATATAACTCACCGACTCTGTCGCAAACTATGCACTCTCCGCCTTTTAGCATGTTAACATCACCATTGTCACAACAAGCCGTGCAGTCGTCATTTCCCAATTACATTTCCCCGGCGGTGCCTTCGACACAATCAATACACTTGCAGCCGAGTAAACCAAACTATAGCATCTCGCTGTCACCTGTAATGCCTATGACATCCACATCTTCTCCGCCATTACTCGCATCAACTCCTTCGATGATGTCCTCTATCCTATCCCCTTCACCACCTGCCGGGGCATGGAATTCGGGTAGTACGAAAAAACCATCGAAGCAGGATTGGGGAGACTTCGATCCACTTGGTTAGACCGCTTGTATTTCCCGCTTTCATTTTTATGTTTGTTCTTTATTCGATATAAAGCTCGACAGCCACGCCATCGACTGCGCGGACAGGCTCAGCCTCCACAATGGAATCAGCCACAATTGGGTAGCCTGTATCCGCAATCTCGTCGATATCTATGGGCAAGCCAAGAATGCCTCTAATGACAATCTGTGCGCCGATCTTGGAAGAGACGACGTTCCCTTCCTTACAGTAAGCGCTTCGAATGCCTGAAATATTTGATTAATTATACCAGAATCATATTATTAACGCGGAGCACTGACAGTTGGCACATCCATCGGAACATCCGCATGATTCTAATATCTCGAACGCATCGTGAAGTAAATCTGAAACTAAACATTTCTTGAGCAGAGAATCAGTAAGAACAAAAGTGAAAGTCAAACCGTGATCAAATGCCTTCGCTGCTATTGCACCTTGAGTGCCGGCACTATCGTAGAAAATAAGTCTGTGAAAGGAAAAAGTATAAATATATGTCGGGGAATAGCTAGTATAAAGGTGAAGACCTAGCGGGACGCTTTCTCTTGGTATCAGCTGCTATGTATTCTTTCACCGGAACCTTGCATTCGGTCTTGACGTCAGCCGCCATGGGGAAACGATTCAGTAATGCGTGTTCGGCACTATGAATCGCCTCTGCAGCGTTAATAGCTTTCCTATGCAATATATCCAGTGTAGCCTTCGGAATATCGACCCAAAAGCCAGTCGTCCTTCGCTCGAATGGAGGCATCTCGAGATCCACAGTGTCTAAGATGACATTATTTCTAATTTTCGTTAGTAAAATTCCTATAAAGATGTCTACATAACTCTACCGGAGTTTAAAGTACCCTTTTGAGAATTACTCGGTAATTAATACCATGGGGGAGACAATGCAACTAGCGCCTCACCGAAAACTATAGTCTTCAACTCCACTCCTGCAAACTTGTCAAATGACAACATGACAATGAAAAATAAATGTTCTTACTTCCATAGAAGGCGCGTACCGTAGTCCCCTTAATTTCGCGAATCCTATGGGTTTGGAGAGCATCAATGTCCCTGGCAATGAAGGCAGAACATGAGCTGCATGTAAATAACACGATAACAACGTGTCTAACGTGAAATCCCTGACATAAATAAATGTCAATGTTAAAATTGAAGATGACATTTAGAAACTGCAAAAACGACATGCCTAGATTTTGTCGTCCAATTCACGTCAGTGCGGATCAACCTAGCTATTTTTGAGTCATGGCTAATTTCTTGTACCTGAATAAATGTAACCTTTGAGTATTTTAAAATGTCAAAAAAATAGAGCAAATTCACTATGTATGTCAATCCCTGGTGAATAAACTTGAGGATCCGGTGCAATGAATCAGTAAACGCCTCTCTTTCGGAGTATACTTGGAGACATACTACGGCGCCTTCAAATGCTTCGAACATAGCTCTGGAGACTTCAATTTCCTCCAAGACTTTTGCGCTACCTTCAGAGTGTCCAAGATTAGAGATATCGACTACAGAGTACGTCTCTTCTTGTATGCCTCTTATTGAGATATGACTGCTTGGAAATGGCATGAACTTGGAATTTGTATGGTACCTTTAGATAATGTTGTTGAAAACATGGCGCAGGGAAGCTCCCGTGACTAGCTTACCATCCTTCGGCATCCTTCTTGAGTCGCATCTCACAAAGATTGTGGAGTTGTGGGCCAAAATATACTGAATCCCCGTCAATCAATGGCATTTCAAAGGCCGCGCACTGTAGATGAGCCTCGAGAACGACCTTGCTATCTAAATCAATGAGAAGGTCATCTACACCCTTGTCAAACATTTCGTCCGGATTCTGAACGTAGTACTGATCGAGCGGTAGAGAGTCTGCTACAAAGACAGCCAGAGCATCGCGTGCCCTTCTACCAGCCCTGCCAGCTTGTTGTCGCTGATTGACTATGAGAGGCTGTTCTGATTTATTTCAGAATGACTAACCAAACTCGCAATACCAAAGGGAAAGCCTAGCATGACAACTGCGTCAAGTACGCCGATATCAACTCCAAGCTCTAGAGCGTTTGTCGCAACTATACCGAGCAGATTTCCGGAGAATGCTTCTTTTTCGATTTTGCGACGATCCTAGAATATCTCAAAATATAAATATGACGACTAGTAGCATGAGTATTCAAATCTGACTTGCTGGGAATAACCTATCGAAAGGACGGAAAGGAATGGCATTGTCAGTGCTTTATTGATGCTTTAGAAAATCACAAACCTCCGCGATAAGCCATGACACGCTCTAGAACATCTAAACGACCGTCCGCACTTAAATCTGTCCTCAGGGCTTTCATAGCCTGTTTTAAAAGTGACTTTTAGCATTTTATATGTAGGTTGAAATTTCGACTTACCAATTCGCATATTTTTCTGTACTATTTAAGATCAGAGATTTACCCTGAAACAGAGCTCCTGCCCGCTCACCTTACAGAACAAAATCGTCCGGACTCCCTTCTTCATTAAAAATCGCATGAGGCCCGTCGCCTCTACCAAAGAACTGTGACGACCCAAAGAGGGGTCAACGTGATCGTTTGGTGGAGGATTCCAGACGATAAACTCTTTCGCTCCAGTCGGAGCACCATCGTTTGTAATGACCTCAATGTCCTGGAGGATCATGCAAAGTACGTCTTAGTATGTCAAATACTATGAATAAATTATGACTAACTTCTATTCCAAAGATATTTTGCATGTGTTGCAGAGGATTAGATATTGTCGCACTACATGAGACAAACCGAACTCGGCGATCTGTGATCAATAGAACATTATGGCTCGGATTTTCATAGAACGAGGGATAACTCACTACCGACAGCTGCACAGAGTCTGCGAAATCTTCGAATGATGTAGGAGACATGGCTAAAAAAAAAATACAGAGAAGAGTTGCCAAGTCAGATGAATGAAAGCGCGAAAGGGTTTACGTACGTCCCAAATATCCCTGAATAGTAATGGAGTTCATCAACAGCAACGAGTCTCAGATTCTTGAAAAAACTGCGAAAGATCTATGAGTCTACATAATCCCTATTTTTATTCACAAGCTTACTTCCTCCAATTTTCTTCATGAGGGAGAATTGATGCATGAAGCATATCCTGTGTCGGGTTGGCAAACAGAACAAGCGAAACGAGAAATAAATACTTACAAAATTTGTGAAGATCACTGAAGAATCTTCCCGAATTGCTAGGTCGTAGTAAATGAATACCTATCGTTGAGTCCTCAACGATGTATCTTACTTGTTCTTTGATCCACAGGAGTATCACCATCATAATTAGCAACTTTAACATGTCGCAAACCCTCGCATGACCAAATCATCTGCTCTAGTGCAATACGCTGATCTTGAGCAAGTGCCTGGAAAATATTTGATGAATGAACACGCCCCAAAGATGAATATTCTAACCTTTGTCGGGTAAATGTAAAATGCAGTCGCGTCAGGGTCTTCCTCCAGGAATCTCAGCATTGGGACCTGACAAATAAATCGTTTGAGCACAAGCCCATCGTAATGTGATAAACTATCTTGGACGGACCTGATATATGACACTTTTTCCGGAAGCAGTACTTGTAGACACGATAACATTACTGCCCCTCTGCAGGGCATCAATCGCCGCAATTTGGTGAGTGTAAAAATGCGATATCTTCCTGGAACTAAGTAGTGCTTGCATGATAGTGTCGGATACTGGCATCAGAAGCTCTCCTGTACAGCATGTCTTACATTAAGTCCAGAGAAATACTGACATACAAACACACCGATTTGACCTTCCTTGGCATCAAAACACCTTCTATCAATGATCTGATCCTTGTACCACTCTGAGAGCTTGATTTCTTCAATTATATCGCTTATCGAGTCTCTCTCACTGGATTCAGGAACCTTCAGAAGTCGAACAGAAGATGACCAGTCATCTTTCTTGATTGTATTCGGGTTAACAGGGATATGGTCGCGCGCTGCGGATTGAACAAGTTGAACAGGGTCCTCAGATGCTGGCGTAACCTGGAGTAATCTGCTTAGATACATAGCTAGGCTCAGAAAGTGGACACTTGTGTTAGAAAAAATCATACTCTGCGACGGCGTCTTCAAAGCGCTCATTCCTCTTTTCAATTAATTTCTTCACAGCCGCAGGACTTAGAGCCGGAGGAAGCTGAAATGCGAAACTTGCGAGACAGCCCTAGTCAGCCACTTTTGTATAACATGGAAAAGGAAAATTCCACTCACGCAGGGTTGTCGGGCTTCTTCCCAGTGCCCTTGCTAGAAGCAAAATGCAGAACAAGCACATGTTCATCCTCGTAAGAGTCCTGTGATGCTCCGGAGGTGACAGCAGCTTCCTTCTGAGTGAACGTTGAGAAGTCATGAGTTTTGCCTCTTCTAAGCATTTCGTCGCTCTGCGGTTCGCCATTTATACGAAGTTGATCGTGGGGGATGTATGCAAACCTAATGAGATCTGGCAAGAGAGCTCTGCAACATTTTGAGGTTCACTTCGTGCAAGAATTAGCTTAGCGACAAACTTAAGCTCTGCTACTTTTTCTAACTCAAGGGGACTAAAAAGGTAGTGTCATTTTAAAGACGAGACATCCGGCATGCTGCGCTCTTTACCATCGCAAAAGTGCTTCCACAGATGACCGAACGACTGGGAAAGTAATGGCTAATTGCTTCCGCGACGAGCAAAAAGCTAGAACAGTATTGAGAGCCTGAATTTCTCGGCGGTCAATACTAAGTTAAATTTGCAATTGTGAGCTTGTTTACCTTGAAGACCTATCGCAATGAGGGAAATGTAATGATGTCGCTACAAGCAATTTCAGCACTTGAATGCACACCTTATACAGCTGATGTATTTTTTGGATCGTCAATCTGCGCTCTCTCAAATAGAAAATCTCCTGCGCACGTTGACAAAGTATTCTGGCCATTCATCTTGTTCGCGTTGTTTTCCCTTTCCTTTGTAGACCCGGGCTTTCTTGGGATTTCCAGGACGCTCTTGTGCCTCCGGTGAGGCGCTCTCATGCTTTCTGAATCCTTTAGATTGACCAACCTCATCCATAATAATTGAGACGTGATTGCCAGTGATAGGAACTGAAACTTGAGGTGTTGCGCGTGACAAATTACTACGTGACCGTCACATTACGTCTTTGACAGAAAAAATTGACGCGTTTACTTACTGCTCTTCAGTTCATTGCGAGGCAGTAAAATGCCTGAAGGCATTGATGAATCGTCTTTGAAGACTATATTTGATCCTACCACTCTTGTGCGGAAAGGTTTATGCCCAGTAACGCAGCTGCGCGGACAAAGTAAAGATCCGCTCGAAAGCCATTCCCTGTACTTTGAACAACATGGGACTGGTCCAGAGAAGATAATTTTTATCATGGGGTGTGTCCTTTGCCTGCTGAGCGTCATAAAACGAGCTACTGAAACGTATAATATTTACGTTCAGATTGAATGCCTCGTCATTTTCATGGGAGTATCAAGTCGAGCACTTTGCACGCTCAGGCAGATACACCGTCCTGGTATTCGACAACAGAGGTGTTGGAAATAGTGGCGCTACAAGAGGTCCATACTCGTGAGCACCATGGCCGCATGATCTCTATATAGATGTCTTGAACATACGCGTATCTTAGTACCTCTGGTATGGCTGAGGACACTATAGTTCTCGTCGACCACATTGGTTGGGTTGGAAGGAGGGAATTGCACGTCGTTGGAGTGAGTCTTGGTGGAATGATTGCAATGGGTATGTCGTACACGTTTACATCTTATTTGCCGAAAGATATTAAGATAACATCTGCAAGAATTGGCTAGCAAGATTCCCGAACGAATTGCTTCGCTGTCTTTAACTGTAACCACACCTGGCGGCTGGCCATGGTCAAATTTACCTCCAGTTAGTATTCTCTATTTTCACATGTCTTCATTATTGATTTCCTATCACCAGTGGAAGGGCTTTTTGTCATTAATGAGGTGTTTCTCAAATTTCATAATTAAGTGACTCCAGCCTTATATAGCTTTCCATAGACTCTTGGCTATATCTGAGCCCGAACAGAAAACTCCTTTTGTATTAGGAATGTTATTCCCTGAGGCTTGGCTCGACGCTAAGGCAGACGAAGATGCACAGAATTGTTCAAACAGAGAAGTACAAGCTGAGGTCTGCGTTATATCTATGCTAATGAATGATGAGCCTGACCAACCTCTCTTTTATGTTGCATTCGTACGTGACCCAGAGGTATTGCAGGCGTATGGCTTCTACGCGCATCCAGCCATCCATGGGTGCCATCTCACAGATGTGTGCAGGCCTGACGCATTGCCTGACGCCAGAGCGGCTTCACAAAATATCATGGTCTATCCCCAAGGTGCTGATTGTGACTGGCGACATGGACCATCTTGTAGACCCCAAAAATAGCAAATATCTGAAGGAGCACATGCCAGAGGCTGAGTATATGGTCTTCGAAAAGACCGGACATGGTATCCATCTACAGTGGCCGCAGAGATTCAGCAAGTTAATTGAGCGAGTCGTGAAAGAAGGGCGCGAAAGAGCTGCAGAGGAGGAAAACTTCCAAATTTTGTAGACCATACATTATAACAAGCGTACTTTATCCTTGACCTTCATAGGAATGATACATCTCTGTGCCGTTGCTTCGGGACAGAAAAGTGACAATAGATAGTGTCAACTATCAGTCCTCCGGTATCGCCCATAATCAAGAAAGACAGGTCTAAAACATGTAATAATCAGAAAGTGATATAGTAACCCGCATGAAAAATAGACTTCACTCGTACCACACCTAACTAATATCACAGTGTCTACCGCTCTTTCAACGCTCCTTTCAACTGCATGCGCACATCCTTTGCAATTTTTGCATACGCCTCTCGTTTAACGATAGGCTCTATACGCAGGTTTTCCGGCCACCGCTGCGCATTAATCTCCAGTGTGCCACTTTCCTGAGCTGACTTTTGTGCGGCGAAATATGCCTGCGCACGTTCTTCCTTCCGTGCGTTAAGGTGGTCGATGAGCGTCCATGTCGGGGGTTGATCATTAAGAAGCGACAAAGGCGAGATGATGCGCCCTTGGAGGTGCTTTGGAACCTCACTGCGTGGTATTATGGATATGAGGCGAGGTAACGTTACCCGCATGGCACGCAGAGCGCAGAGGCAAAGTGAGAGATGGAAATTCAAAGAGGAAGGGCCTATTGCCAAGATATCCGAACATGCTACTTATGTAATAATATTTGTCGTGTTGTTTATCTCCGTTTGAGCCGCTTTCATGCTTTCGAACAGCCCGTGTTGTTCACCCAATCCGTAGCTAAAGGTCATGCTTTCGAGAATCGAGGGACCATCTAGCGGACTCAGCTCAAGCTAGGTTTTTTTTTTTTTCAGAGGTCATGAGTATACGACAAGTCAAATAGGCTGCTGTGCGTACATACCAGTGATATCAAGTCTTCCAAGAGATGAGCTTGACCGACGGTCATGCCAGGGATGCCAATATAATTTGCATTCACGATATGTACGTGGAAATGGTCTACCAACAATAACGAGTGAGATTGGCCCGGAGTAATAATTGAAAAGAACAGACAGTAGGATGGCTGATAATGCACGTAAAAGCGTAAGCTCCCTTCATCAAGGCTCCATCGCTCTTTCACGACGCGCGTCGCATTTGAGCGTATGTTCTTCAACAACGGAAGATGCTCTCTGTTTAGGTCCCTCATTGACCTGACATCGCGCCTGAAGACGAGCGCCACAAGATAGAGTGTCGAGGTATTCGTGAGGTCCCACTTCATATCCGGGAGTATCAGGAGATCTTCATCTCTGTACAATATCTTTTCTGCTTCCGATTTTCCCAACAGTATGTTTTCGACCCTTTATAGCGAGAACAGCAATCTACGTTGTCAAGAGAAAAGTAAAAAGCGGGAGACATACCATTGCGTACGAGATGGCGGGAAAGCCTGGATGAAAGGCTTTACTATCCGTTCATACAGGAGCGGTGTCTCTTGTACCATTATCACGGCTTGTTTTGAGTACTGAACGATATCGGATGAGTCATTTCTGTGCCACTACTAACAAGCAAAGACTCGGAGAAGTCCAAAGATGCGGACCTTGCGTATATGCACTTCGGTCGCCGGGCAGACGATATTTATCTTCACGTCTGGAACGTCTTCGTGTTTAGTGAACCATGCAAGCAACCAGTGGTACTACGCAACAGAGGAATCTCAGCAGGAACATTGTGAACATGGAGTAGCGTGGCGAAGCTGACGATATCAGTAGACTCGAGAAGTCTAGTGCTCTGGAGCACATCAGGTAGAATATGTGCTAGGCCATCTGATAATGCCGTTCTCTCTATCCTTAGGATAGCAGGCGAGGGCGGAGAGTTGGCGACAAGGGACGGTAAAGTACCAAGCAACACTATGGTGTTGGAGACGGGATCTTTTGGATATGATTGAAGTTAACGATAATAAAACCGTTAAATCGGTGTCCCTGAGCAAACCTTCATTGAGTACACGTCCCAAGACAAAGCCTCGTAGCGACTCTGGACTTGCCAATGATTTAGGATCACTCATGATGATGTGGATACAAGTCACAAATTTGGGAGGAGAGCCTAGTTTTGGTAAGCGAGAAACAGCAGTTACTGCACGTTTATTGAAAACCGAAGTTTAAGAATCCAAACGGTAAGTTAGATGGTACGACAATAAAGAAAGAAAAAGAAAGTGATTCAAACTACAGACTACATAGGAAAATGCGAATTAGACATCTCGCAGACTTTTCACCGCCTGCCCTTCTTTCCGTTCATTTTTGCAGCAGATTTCTTCTTCTTTGGTCTGTCGTCGTCGGAATCAGAGTCGCCTCCCCCGCCGTTAATCTCTGTCTTCTTTTTGTCGGCTAAACAAAAAAACTTAGTATAGTATACGCATAGATTATGATTAGCTTCAAACTCTTACATTTCGCAGCTTTCCTCTCGAGCTCGTCCCAGTCATCACCTATAAACAACTTTTTTTTAAATGCCGTGATTGACTAGCATAGGAACTATCCATACCGCTAGAATCACCGTCATCAAAGCTCGAAGCGCCGCCAGAGTCATCACTCGCATCTGAATCACCGAAATTACTACCAGATGCCTCGCTTTCCGACTCGACGAGTTCCTCCGTGTCTGCAGCAAATTCTGATTCCGAGCTGGAACCGTCAGCATCGCTTACGTCCGAGCCAACACCGGTACCGCCTAGGAAGCTCCAGCCTCCTTGCTGGAAGAAGTCGTATGGACTTTCATTTATCGTTTTCATGATTGGGCCCCAGTTCAAATTCACAGGACCTTCGCTAAGTGGGATTTCAACGGAGCTTTGGCACACAAACGTCGAGTTAAATTAGAAATAATAGACGTATCATAAAAGCACTTACTCTAGCCAGTTCTTTACGTCGTCAAGCTGTGAGCTTGGGATAGAATTGATTTGCAGTGGAACGCGGGTGAAGTCTGAGAATATGAGGACCATATCAAACTGCTTGAGTCCGAATTGGACGCGCTCCAATGATGCTATTTCGATCTCGCTGAGAGTAACGACAAGGAAAGGTGGGTCCGTCAAGTGAACCAAACACTCAGTTGTTGGCTGAAGTCTGACATTGGTCCGGAATGGCACACCCTCAAAGCCCAATTCACGGAAGGGAATGTCCGCCTCTAAGGTGTCTCCAGTCTACCAGTGAGGCGCTTAGAAAGTGAACGTTAGGAATAAGGGTTTAAATCTCACCGACGTCGTGGATGCCTCGGCAATCTTTTCCGCGAAGTGCTTGAATTCTTTGTTGAGAGCCTGCCTCCTCTTCCTCTCTTGCTGTTCAAGCTCGACTTCGTCCTCATCACCATATCTGTATTTTCTTTTGCGGTTTCCCGTCTCGTCAAATTGAACATCGGATGCTTCGCGGTAGAATTGGACATCCTATGATTTATTGAATATGAAAGAGTATATTGTCATGAGGAAAAACAGATGCTGTACCTTTGCCTTTTTCTTGCCAATCATGATCGGCGACTTTAGGTGAACATGGATAATCACTACTAGTTCGTGATCACATGGTTGGAAGAATAAGTGCTTAATATTGCTAAAAAGCACATCTATACAGAATTTAGAGAACGGTAGCAGTAGTGAAATACCATTGAAGCCCATACCAATCTTATGCGATCCCATGGACTGGTATCTGAAACCGTTTTGGTGAATCTCGACTTCACCAGGCAAGCGCTTACCGTCTGTTGCAGGACGGATAAAGACCTCAGGCAGTTTAAGAGGACGACGACCTTTCAATTCGACTAATGTATCCTGCTCAATAACATCCGCCATCTCTTTTTTCTGTTGTTCGCGTTTGTTGACCTCTTTCTTGAGTTCTGTAATCTGCTTGAAGACAGTGTCAAAACGATGTCCGTCCGCAGAACGATACGTGACTGAACGGATGAAGGTCGCATCTGGATCCTCGAAGGGCTGAGAAATTCGATCAATCGAGATCCAATATAAACAAAGGTATCGAATAAGTTACCGTATCTTCTTTTTTTCCTGCAAGCTGACCGGGACTTTGGAAGTTGATTCGCAAATAGGTAAATTCGCCTTCGTCATTCTTGCTGGCGTTCTTGATCGTGCTGATGTGAAATGGCACAGCAAAACCGTGAATCGGCACCACAACAGTTTGAGCCTTACGGTCAACATAGATCTTTCAGAGCATCAGTATTAAAAATCATCGACCCCGGTGGAAACGCATACTTACTCGCATGTTTTCAACATCCTTTGGTAAACCGGCTTCTCCTTTATAACTCTGGAAGCGTTTCCAGCCTTTACCTTCCTTGTTCCCTGTCCCTTGCCCTTCTTCGGAGTACTTCGCGAGACCGTCTCTCTGTCTGACAGCATGCAGCTCTCGTTGATGCTCTGCAATGCGAGCGGCAGTTGTCATTACTATATCCTCTTGTGCTGTGCTTCGAGTCTTGTTTCGGAGGACCTTCCCACCAGCTACTTTATTCTTTGCTGGTGATCCAAGTCCATTGAGGGGCTTGACAGGTGGCCTTTTAGATGATTTAGACTTGGCTTTCTCATCTTCCTCGTCAGACTGTGAGTTCAAGAAGAAAAGGACATCTTTGGACTGTTTGATGCAATCGGTTAGACAAATACCCCGCTCATGATCAATTTTCACGGTGTCAACAAGAAGCATAGAATACCTGTAGAAATCAATGAATCGCGAGATAGGAATTAATTTAGAGCAGACGCACTTCTTTCCACCTTCTTCGTCAAGGTCGGTAAAACCAAGTGATAGATTGTATACCATATTTGTCTTCAAGACACGGCCATTCTTTCCCGAAAGAAGGTACAAAGGGTCTCGAAATTCCATGCCCATCTACCATGTATAATCAGCTTTCTAGTAAATAAGACGAAGGCGCTTAATCATCACGCACTGAGAATCCGATGTTCTTCACAAAATGCTTTTCCAGTTCAGGCTTCTTTTCTCTGACAAACGAGACAGCATGCATGTAGACATCACGGGCGATTGCTCCTTCTTTCAATTTATGAAGAAGCTCTGCTTGTAACGCAACGAGAAGTGCGTAAATAGCTTCTTGCTCCTGTGGATCATAATGAGAAATGCGTTTCATTCAATAGCATTTTCTAGTAAACCAACCTTCGTCGGATCTACAACAAACGTTCTGCCGACATTTGCACAGTAACCTTTGTATCGCATACCGACTGCCACTAGCAGTACACCTTTGTGTGCCATTGAATCCGTAGATGACTCAGCACTCGATCTGAGGTCATAGCCAGATTTAGTGCCTCTTGACTGGATGATGGGTGCGTAACAGAATTCTGTCGAGTCCCAATCAACCTTATAAGCAGCGAGATTGAACAATTCAGCTTCAGAAGGAAGGATCAGTAGAAGCGAACTCACATCATTGAGGCCACGCCCCTTGCTCCAGACCTTCATATCTGGCCCTCGTCCATTATCATCGCCCGTACCGAGTCTTGCTTCAATCTGACCAGCGAAGGCTTCATGAGTGATTTTCGCCTCTCTGTCCAAAATCGTTTCAAGCTTCGGGGCGATGTGATAGTTGAGCAATGTCGAAGTCAGATTGCTTGCGATACGCGTGCATTTCTGAAAGAACGAGTAAGTTGTGCAGAAGATTGCCGCAATAAAAATGTGAGACATACAAGCTCTTCCTCATCCTTGACTGAAAGCAGAGCAGACACAGCTGGACTCATCTCCACAATTTCAGGTTTGCTTTCTGCTTCGCCAATGGCTTTGTTCCACTCGTCGCTGAGCCTCCCCGACGCATTGTCCTTGAGGAGAGAACCAACGCGCTTAAGCTTGCTGTAAATACCAACCAAAGTTGGTAATGCATCGGTTGGAGGTTCTTTTGGTTTTGCCTGCACAAGAATCTGTAAGGGAACAACTGTACTCGCATCCTGAAGTTGCGCAAGGATTTTAGCTGGAACAATTAACGTCAGACACGTCCGCCAATTTGCATATCGCCAGAGGTCACCTTTCTTCTCGGATGTAAGTATGGTGACTTGATCCTTGCGGAAGAGGAAGAATGTCGTAGGGAATTCATAGCCCAGGAGCCAAGTCTGATTATGTGTCATCTCAAAGTTTTGAAGTGGCAGACGCATAGCTTACCTGGAAAGCCACGCTCTTCTTAATCGGTTCTTCTGCGGTCGCAGGGTCGCCAACCGTAAGAAGGAGACCGTCTGCACCGGATATGGATTCGTAGTCGTCGTTTTTACCGGCGCTCTACATCGCGTCTAAGATCAGAAAGTAAACATACAGTCCACGAGTATAACGCACATTCCAAGCGTCGATGACATGCTTGAGACGAGCACTGAATTGGTCGACATTTAACTGTACAGAGGGCATGGTGGCGCAAAGAGCGCGACGTTGATGCTAGCAGAGCGCGTCGGTGTGAATGGCAGGTGTGTATGTGCTCAAGGCTGAAGCCAGCGCCTCACGAGAAGTCACGAATCACGGCCGCGTTGTCACGTGTACTTACTTGCTGTTACTAGTACTAGTACTGTCTGCCATTCTCCAAGTCGAGCCAAAAGTATGCTCGATACGACCAAGTTCTACATCTCATATCCTCCAGACACTCCTCCAGAACATCCAGGGCCAGCTTGGACTCGCTTTGTCTGTATTTCGGACACGCATTATCTAGTACCGCCTGGAGATATACTCTTGCACGGCGGCGACCTCAGCAGCTGGGGCACGTTCAAGCACCTTCGTAAGACAGTCGATTGGCTTCGCACGTTACCCCATGAGCTGAAGATGTGACTGTTTGTTCTCTTCTCTTCCGTAACCTGCGCTCGATGACCATTGTTCTACTCGTAGTATTATTGCTGGCAACCATGATGTTAGTCCTGACGTGCCAGTGACCCTCAGGCTCTTCCATTCGTATGCACTTTAATTAATATGTCGATAATTATAGCTATCCTTGGATCCCAACTGGAAGGCTGAAGCGGAAGATTATGGATTTGATCCGAAGGTATTAGGATCTACAAGTTGGAGCTTCGTTGATATTAACGAACAGCGTTGGGTGCGCAGGAAGTAGACGCGTCTCAAGAAATGATGCGCAGTGATGTTGTGCGTGACGCAGGTATAATTTACCTGGACCGCCAGCATACTGTTGTAACAACCTCTGGGGGGAAGAGCTGGACGGTATACGGCTCGCCAGTGGGTATACCGAATTCCACGTCAAAAACTCTTATTGACAGCTCCTCAGGCGGCCCCATTTCATGTTCAGGGTGCCTTTCAATATACATCAGAGGAAGAGGCTAAAGGTGTGTTCTTAATGGTAATGCTGTAATGATGCTAATAAGCTAGCAAGTCGAATGGTCACAAATTTCGCCAGACGTGGAGATTCTTCTGACGCACACGCCTCCACTCGGCATCCTAGACACGACACGTCGCGGTAAGAACGCCGGATGCGCATACTTATCTACCCGCTTAACCGAACTACATGCCTGCCGCCTCCATGTTTTTGGACACATACACGAAGCACACGGTGCGAGCCTGAAAAGGCGGACGGTCGTCGGGGCAGATGGTAATGGCATAGAACTCGATTTGGTCTCAGTCAATGCAGCTTTGCGTGACATAGACCAGCCTATTATAGTCGATTTGAAGAGGTAATGCCATGCCGAATATATAGTATCGACGTGTCGGGCTATCTCTTGCGAGATATAATACTTATGTCAACTAATCGTCTTCTACGCCGGGGACAGCAAGATCTCTAAGAATAAAAACAGCCTCTTCCACACGCGTTTCCAATACTGTTAGTTTATCACGCCGCTCCTCCCATTGTCTTAGCACCTCTCGCTCTGTCCGACTGAGCAAACTTGAGTCTTCACAGACATCAGTTCGTTCGCTTTTTTCCCGCACCGCCTTCACTGTCGTATCTTCCTCCTCAGCGCGGCGCCGCATGCCAATATTAAACAATGTTTTGTATAAATTGCCGATGAGGACTGAGTATGCCTTGCGCAAGTCAACATACCACAAGTATATAGTACGCTGGGGATTGCGATCTGCACCTTTTGGGACTTCTTGAAGGCTGACTAGAGAGTCCGCAGAAAGCGACGTTAATAGCGGACGGACAGCTGTTGCTGCCATCATGGCAACCTTAGCAATCTGTGAAAACCGATAAGGCTTCTCAATAGAAAATGGGAACAGGCAAACCTCACCTGGTCCCCGCCCATTTTTCCATTCGCCAGCAAAAGCCGGATAATGCGTACCGCCTCGTCTCCATAGCGCTCCCGCGCAACAGCCTCGAGAACACGTCGTCGAAGCCTTCGACAAACGATCTCTAATTCCACATGCACTTTTCCTGAACTCAATCCGCTGAAGGAGACAAATGATGCTGCACGCCCAGCAGGGGTAGGATTGTCCGCTGCAGCTAATATACCGAGATACTCCTTAAGTGCAGTCATAGTTGAGCCCTCTTTGGATGATGTATACACCAAACCAGAGGTAATGTCCTCGTCTTCAGAGATGTGGCCAGCGATGTTGGCCGTGGATACCCCGTCTTCCGTGGATAACGGTGAACTTCTGTTCTGTATTTTTTGAGATCGCAAAACACGCACCTGAGCGAACGTCAGACATTGTTGCTTTTGCTTCAGAAGCTTTTAATATCGCTCGCATAACAATGGCAGCGGACTCATTATAACGATCCCGTACTGCATCTTCGATAAGCTGATAACATACGTTTATAAGAGTTGCAGCGAGTTTATAGATCAGAAATACCTTGTTGCGAATATGTACGTTAAATTTAGAGGCGTGGATGCGGAAATACACCTCATCCTGTTCTCAAAATGTTAACAGCGAATCGAGATTTGACTATAAAAAGCTTACATCGACAACATCCTCCTCGATAGCTTTCCTCTGTGAACTGCTCCGTGAAAAATTCTTGGGACATTGAGGTGCACTCTCACCTTAGATGGACGTTGGCCACTGTGGTCGTGAGCTTTTCGTTTCTAGGGTTTGGTCTATAAGTCACGACTTCAAAAGAGGAGAATCGAAACACACTTTAAGTCCGATTTTCATGTCCTCCTCGCGTTCGCGTCTTAGGCGTGCCTCTGCTTTCTCTTTCGCTTCCCGTAGCTCCTTGGCTGTAGGAAAGNTTTTTTATCTGGTTGTTCTCCTCTCTTTCATATTGNAAAAAGTTTGTCGCGCGGAGATACGTGAAAGAGGCCTGTCGAAGGCACGAGGTAAGAAGACGAGACAAGTTTGTGAAGAGTCTGTGAGTAAAGTGAGGCATCTATGAGAGATAAGACTCGTTACATCACGATTCAGATATAGACGAGACAAATCTGGATACCTTTACTATTGGTAGAGAGCAGTTTCGAAAGTATATCTGGCGGACGTAATTTCCCGTGATCGAGAATTAACGAGACAATCTCTGCAGCCTGATAGAGCGTCAATTTTAGAGCGTCAATTTTTTATGACATGTATTCACGCACTGCGGACCCGAACAGCTGTTCCGCAAGCCATATGTACCTCCCGAAGCGTAATCGTAGCAGACACTCGTCCGTGTTGAACTCGACAACCTCGCCATCATCATCGGACTGCGCGTGCCACAGAAGATTTTGTTGAATGAGTATAAGGACAGCAGCACGGACTGAGCGCGTTTTGAGCGCGGTGAAACGGGTAAGTTGAAGGAGCGAAAGGCGGCCGCGTGTCAGGAGTGTTAATGCGACTTTCTGAATAGCATTATATAAATGCACGCTTGAGCACGTATCGAGGTACGTAAATGTGGACCGACTCACTGCTGTGAGGGGCCCAAAATGTGAGTGTACGATCTGTGCGCACAAATTGGCTGTATGTACGTCTGCCATGGTCGGAAAGATAGTTGGTGCGCTTGTTCCAGTAGATTACTGGTCGTGATATGATACAACACTGCACATGCACCGAAAAATTAGAATATCATTTATCATTGAACTTAAAACAGATCCACCGATGCTATGGAATCAGGATCGTTTTGACAGAGATCATGGCGAGCCCAATTGCAAGAGTCGGCCAAGAGTCAACACATTTCGACGTTCGACGCAGATCTGAGATCATCGTACTTGAATGACCACGTGCTCATCTTTCTTTCCGTCTAATATCGATCAAGAGGTAAAAAGTTGTAAGATTAATTATCAGTACAAACTGTACAATAATGTCATCGTGTAGTAGCAGTCGTATCGAGTGTAGATGGTGCCCTCTTGGACATCTCCCACAAGCACCTTGGCCCTAATCACACTCAGCTCATTGTCTCCGCTTCACCCCAACGTCCTCCCGTCGCATCGCGCTNAAAAAGATCAGCAAACACGCATATTGAACAAGAAAACATGCCNAAAAAACTTCCTCAGTAACACAGAAGGTAAGAAAAGAAACAAAAGGCTGCATGAAGTGGAAAAGGTAAGAAAGTATGTAAAACACTTAGACCTGAATTGATTGTCGTGAAATGTCGATACGTTTAAACTGTCGATAAGTTATGCTTGGTTCGTGAAATGCAAAGTTCATCATAAAGAATGTTGAGCCAGATGGCCAAGGAAAGAGAAGAAAAACGCCCAGTGCGAGAGGTGCCCGGCGTATTGTATGCAAATTGCCTGAACAGTATAGCCTGTAACAAGGCCTGAACCTGAAAGGTGGAATGCTCGACACTCGGTAAAGATGAAAAGCAGTTCATCAGAGCACTCGTGCACGTTTTGCATCTAATAGACGTTCAGATTCAGATTCCATCGGTGATTGACTAAGGATAGAATCTTACCTGGAGAACTAGGCGGAGATACGAACTCTTGTTCGTCTAGTTCTGCATCGTCGAGGCTTCGCTTTGAAATTTTGTGCTTTACACTGGACGTCGGTTCGACTCCTTTGTTCACATCATCATTAATAGGACTTTCTGACGCGCGACTGCGACTCTGCCGAGCATCAGCACTAGCATACGCAGTATTGTCATTGATTGTATCTGCAAGGTTGTCCCAGTTAACAAAACATACGCAAGATTGGACATTGACATACCTAATGTCTTATCACCTTCAGCTAGGTCAGTTACAAACTTCTCAGACTCGGCCAGTACCGCCTGCGAGACAGCATCAGCGTCTTCAGTAAGCACTTCGGTAGGATCTGCAAAAAAATCATTAACGAACAACGACATATTCTAGCAAACATAACTAACCTTCAATAGTCTCCTCCTCACTTAGGTTACCAAGATCCCCATCTCCAGGCTCGTCATCTCCGAAGTCATCATCCCCAAAGTCATCATCCCTAAGCTCAACATCATCTACAAAGTTACCTTCTTCGTCGAAAACTCCCGTTATTTTTTGGCTAGAATGGTCTAGGCTGACGGTAAGTGAAAATCCTCAACACTATCATTTCGTACTCACCAGTTTGCTCCTTTAATTCTGGCGAGGCGTCTACTTCATCTACTTCAGCTTCTACGGACGACCCCTCTGTCTCAAATGATGACGTTGACGTAGAATGGGAAATTAGTTGCGCATCATCTCGTATCAACGATGATTCTCCTGCATCCCTTTCAGAGGCGTGCGTTTCTAATTCATTTTCCACGTCAGGGATGATATATTCTTCCCCTTCGTCCCTAGTTTCAGTATCATCGTCCGTCCCTTCAGCATCGAAATCACTGCCGTAACCTTCTTCACCTTCCTCGTGAGGCTCAGCTGCATCGACGTAACCTGTCGCATTTTCTTCTGATTCTTGCACATCTTCAGCAGCTGGCGTGTGGACGCCATCGGCATCAAGGTCTTCTCCAGCGTTAGCCTCTTCTCCAGTCTCACTTTCAAGCGAATTTTGCGTTTCGTGTTCATCATTGAGTTTCTGATAAGCATTTTCAGAATTATGCTGCACTACTTCACTGATGACCGGCTCTTCCTCGTCATTATCAGCATCTTCTTGCTCTTCGTTGTCGTCGTTAGGAGCTTGATCAGCATTCTTACTATATTCTGAATCTCCGTGTGCTGATTCTTCACGACCATCTTGCTCTAATTTTTGCTGAGCAGCAGAAAACTCAACCAATGTTTGAGCTTCGTGTTCTAGGAAACAGACGCAGTAAAGTTAATGAAATTTTTGTTCTGGAGAATGACATAAATAATCACCATCGCCTTGGTCAGCGGCAGAATCCGCTTCATTCTGATGAGTTCTCTCTGTTTCGTCAGTGATAGCCAAACGAGTAATCTGGTCTCTGAGAAGGTTGTACCGAGAAATGAACCTAGGAACAACAGACTGTAAAGTCAATCTTAAGTGACCAGATAAGCCTACGCCCTGATGCATTGCATGAAGGTCCTGAAGTGATACTTCACGAGCGTAAACATTGTCCTAATGAAGAGTTGTGTCATCAAATGGCATCTTAAGCAAAATAAAAATAAAAACTTTAAAGATATACCTCAGATATCACTAACTGCAAATCATAGGCATTCAGAGCCATCTCAGCTTCGGAAAGTTCTTCTAAATGAGAAAAATATTCTTCTTGGCGAAATGCCTCAAACACGGTAGAGATTGGTTCATAGAAAAGGGATCCGTGATGCTGCAACAGAACCAGCGGCTCCTCAACCGGATGCGCATCTGGATCTATCTCATCGGAAACAGCAGATGCCCGTTCCGGTAGACTAAATAACGCAAACTCTGGCTGATCACCCTCCGTCGAAGTCACTTGAAGAGCAAGAAGAATAGGAGGTGGTGGCTCGAGGTAGGGAAGTACCTCAGTATGAGAGTATTCAGGTAGCGCAGATGAATGGACATCATCACTTTGTTCACGAGCGGACTGCTGCTCCTGTCGCGGCTCATCCTCTTCCTCGTGGTATTCGCCAGCGGTCAACTCGTGTTCGTCATGAGACAAGCCTGTATGCACCGTTCCGGAAGAGTGTATCTCGAGTGATTCGCCCTGTCCTGAACCGTCGAGATGATTTACGATAGGAACATGTTCTGGGAGCGTCCTCAACGGAGCAATGTCAGCGCCTTCGTTTCTTTCAGAGAGCTGAAGAGCAGCCAGCTCGCCAGAATGCTCGGGCTTTTCTGTACCAAGGCTTTCGACTGTACTCTCGATAGATCCTGGATGTCGTACGAGTTCTGCATTCGATGAAACCTCCTCATAGACCTGCGCAGTATTGTAAGTGTGAAGATTTTGCTCCACCGCACCATTGACACCTTGCGGCATCTCGATCGCACTAGCATCAGCTAATGGCACATCAGGAAGAGTTTGAAAACCTTCAGAGGCTTCGGCATGTGACTCATGGCCAGTCAAGCTGTGAGTTGGTAAGTGCATAGGCAAAGTATGGATCGTAAGGTCGTGCACTTCGGCGTCGATAGAATTTGAAATAAAAGGTTCTGCTTCCACATTTGCCTCGACCGCTGCTTCATCGCCCATCTCATATTCCGTGGTTTCATCAAAATTTATCATGTCCACCTCCAGCGGGTCCTCATCCATGCGGGACAAGGGCTGGTGAAACCAGTTCTCTGTTGAGGCACCCGTCATCGGAACATCGGCGTCCTCGTTGAAGTCGATCATTGGCGCATCAAACGTCTCGACCATTGATATGGACATCTCGATGGGCTTTTTGGTGGATGTTTTGAGATGTTCGATCCTAGTTTTTGTATCAACGAAGTGAAAGAGATGGGTTGTGGATGAGGCGTTCTTGTGTGTTGTGTCGAATAGTCTTTAGGGCCGGCCTTATTGACTCCAAAACGAAACAATAATATTAGATAATTGTGACTGAACATATAGCCTACTCTGCAGCCAGCTTCGTCTCTATCATAATCATAATCAAAACTAAAGTAAGCTTGTGGACATGTCTGTCGAGCCGGTATCTGCTTCAGCGGCAAGTTCTGCTGATAGGGAATACCTCGTCCGCCGTTCCATGTCAATAGGCTATCAGTATTTCTCTCTGCTCATGCCTCCCTTGTATACCGCTATCGTTCTGAGCCGACGAAAAATGGGAACCATGCCATGGAGCATTAACAGGATGCTACGCGCGACATGGGCAGGTGGTATGGCAGGTGAGTGACTATAATTCAAAGACGGCAAGATACTAGGGCTGATAGTGTGTAATGCGGTTCTGTTAGGAGTTGTTCAGGGTGGTTCCCTAGAGTATCTCAGAACTTCTTGTGAAAGTGAGGAATCCCTACGCGCACGAAGAGTAGACACTATGTACAATGTCAGTATGTTCATATTTAGAATGTGAATACATCACTCTTCTTACAGATGACGGTAGATGTCTGCGCTGAGAGCGGAAGACCACTCGACTATTGGTGCACTCCTAGGCGCGACGCTGACACCAGCGCTTTTTTGGAAACGTGCCCGGATCGTTCATCGTATGTTTTTCCTCTTGCCCTTTAACTTGTGTGATTCCATCGTGCTTTCTAGTATTCCTTGGAGGTGCAGGAATCGGCGCAGGCTTTGGTTTGCTGGTGCATTGGACGAGGAATTTAACGGAGGAACCCTTACCAAAAGGCCCTCCATTGCCACCTTCAGGGGAGCCTCCATCTCCGCCTTCAAAAGCGTCTTAACAGTGTTCGAGTCAAGCGGGTCCTTCTGTTTGGCTTCACTGGTCACTGATAACTCAGGTGCATGTTCTTTATTTAATTCACAAATGTACAAATACATACGCTTTTAATACATGACTTACACGAAACGATGTTTGATAAACATTATCAGAAGAGAGCACGTAAAACCATGAATATGTTTGTGAAGAAGTTGCCATAGATTCCTTGATTCCATAGAACAGCAGTTGACAAAGCTATACCAACGAAAAAACCGACGACTGTAGCTAGCGTCGCGTCAGACATATTGGAGGCTTTATTCAATTGAATCCTTCGTGGAGGTTTTGGAACAGAAAGTCTCTCCCAACCCACCAACAGCAGCTCTTCCATGCTTTCATCATCTAGCGCAGCAAGCTCATCGAGCTCCCAATTCGTACAAACCGTCGACATCCATTGCATCCTCCTCTTTCCAATTTCGCCGCCGACGCCCGGTGCCCTCTGCCTTAATTTTCCCCTCAGTATACCGACGTTCTCAATTGCTCGGTCCACCTTTTCCGGCAGACACTGCTCTATCCTCGTCTTTAAAAGGTTGGCTAACTTCGGACCATTGCCATTGGTAGATATCATAATCTGGAGGGGTCCCTTGCGAATCTGAGAGCCAAAGTAAAAATCGCAGCTCGGAGGTATGTCGGCGACGTTAACGGGGATTCTGTGTTCCCTGCATAGGGCGCATATGCGCCTGCTCCATTCGACATCGTCGATTGCAGTAAGGACCATGTCAATGCCGACCAAGTCTTCATCACCTGCGAAGGTGCGGTCGTGATATGTTATGCGAGCTGAATTGTCGATATAGTGCCTTGTGAGTCGATGTAATCCGTCGCGGGGAGCAATGAGTGTGATGAACGCGTCTGCAGCAAGAACAGACTTGATTCGTCCTGACGAGACATCGCCGCCACCAACAATGAGAACTCGCTTGCCCTTGAGCTGCCAGGCAAGGAGCAAGGACCCGCCGCCAGTCGGCAGCTCCAAGTCAAAATCGGTCATAGCTGGGTGCTGGCCGAGGTCGAAGTGTCTCGCACTTGTGGGGAGGCCACGTGACACGCACGCTTCGTGTCGTGTCGCCCGAAGCCGGGCGGGCTGTTGACCTCAACTCCACGCGAAAGGCTTTCAACGTCCGTCCGCAGCGGTTAGTAGCGCAGGCTGTGGATAGTTTAGACTCTTGACTACAGACCACCACCATCCTTCTTCATGTCCGATCATGGCAGACGCTCGCGTCCTCACCAGTCTTCTACGCCCCATGCATCTCGTCTTCTCCAATCCTCTCTTCGGCCCTCTGGCTTTCTCAATATGCTCAACCCGATGAGCGGTCGGACTTACCAGGGTTATCTTCAGGCGAACCAGTCCGTATTGGAAGAAGAGGATGGAGAAGACGAACAGGAAACAATCGACGAGGACATACTGAGGTCTGGAGCGCTATTTAGGAGTAGTGGCGACCATCGCGTGGCCTGGGGAGAATCTTCACGCATGAATGTACTACGGCGTAATGGCCAGGAGAATCAGCGGATAGTGCAAGATGATTCTTCTGATGACGAAGTACCTCAAAGTTTTATGATAGAAGCGACCCCGCACGCGAAAAAATTGACGTCTTCTCGGCGTTCTAAGAGCAAGGGAAAAGAGGCTGCAAAGCATTCGTCCAAATTATCCATTCACCCTATCCTGCCGATATCGAATGAAGACACTCTTCGTTTACCTCCGCGTCCCTCTGAAATTGATCCACCTGTAGATGATGAGCCTAAGGTCGACACTGCGCGCAGACAGATGCGTGGTCTAGACGCCTATGAGCGCGCCTTGTGGAATTGGGTCAATGTTTACGATCTGGATGTATTCCTGCAAGATGTATACAGATACTATGAGGGCAAGGGGATCATCTCCATTGCTCTTTCCCGAGGCCTTCATCTCCTGTGAGTTCCTTGCCTCGCTAAGGACTCAATCCCATGTAACCGATTTCCCCAATACTAGAACAATTGGTTTCACAATTTTCTTCTCAACATTTCTTCTTAATTGCATTGATTACTCTCGTATCAAGCCGGAGGGTATTACGCGGCTGTCTGACGTTATGGTGAACCATTGCGTTGCGAGGTAATGATTGCTTTCCTTTGATGTCGGTTTACCTCTGACTAGATCTGCAGGTTCTCTGGAATCACTGTCTTCTTTTTCTTTTTCTTTGGTGCTTATTACATCATGCAAATCGTAACGTTCATCTTCGAGGTTATGAGACTTTTAGATATGTATCGATTTTATACCCATCTTCTTGGCATACCCGACGCAAGTTCTTTCATGTATGTGGCTAATTCTGTGGGACAACTAATTTATTCTTAATTCAGGCAGACATACAGACCATCTCTTGGCCCGATATTGTTCGGCGCATAGAAGCTATCCGAGAAGACAACCCAGTAACAGCGCTGTCTTCTGTGAACCAGGGCAATCCATCGTCTTCTATGACGGCGAAGCTCGATGCTCATGACATCGCAAACCGCATCATGCGCGAAGAAAATTATCTGATCGCACTCTTCAACAAGGATCTGTTGGATCTGCGTGTTCCGCTCCCTGGCTTTCTGAGCAACTTTCTCAGCTTGGATGAAAGGCATGGTATAACACTGAGCACGGCATTAGAGCATAATTTAAGGATCTGTCTCATGCGATATCTCTTTGACTCTAGAGGGAGAGTGAGGGATGTGTTTCTGAAGGAGAAAAATAGAAACACTTTGATTGAAGGGTAGGCATCTATCTAATAGGCTAGATACTTTAATTAATGGCCGACTGCAGACTGCGCCACCGCTTTGTATTCATGGGCGTCCTCAATGCTGCATTAGCACCATTCATTGTTCTCTACCTGATGATGTATTACTTCTTCAGATACTTTGAGGTCAGTTTACCATTCATTTCTTATGGCACTTCTCAAATGTTGTCTTCCTTCAGATGTATCACAAGAACCCATCTTCAATAGGCGGACGCAGATACACTCTCTACGCGAGATGGAAGTTTCGTGAATTTAATGAGCTTCCACACATTTTTTCGCGCAGACTGGACGAATCGTATCCGACAGCGAGCATGTATATTGGTCAATTCCCGAACGACAAAGTGGCGCTTGTGATGCGGTAAGCATTTGGAGCAACATGTTTTCGTTCTCTTCTTTAATCTATGTGTTGATCTCTAGCTTTGTATCATTTGTCGCGGGATCGTTTGCAGCTGTCCTCTTCCTCGCTTCCGTCATCGACCCAGACCTATTCACGCATTTCGAAATTACTCCTCACAGAACAGTATTGTTCTATCTTGGAGTATTTGGGTCTATTATGGCTGTTGCGCGGGGTATGGTTCCGGAGGATAATTCCATCTTCGATCCCGAAATATTAATGACGGAGGTCATTCATTATACACACTACATGCCCGACGAATGGAAGGGCCAACTGCATTCGCAGAAGGTACATTTACGCCTCCCAGAAATGTTTTAGAATTTAGTAACGTGTCTCTGGCTCATCTTTGCTAGGTTCATAAGGATTTCGGCAAGTTGTTCGACATGAAGGTCATGATCTTCGTGCGCGAACTTTTATCTGTCGTCATTACGCCCTTCTTGCTGTGCTTCTCTCTTCCTAATTGCGCGCCTGCCATCGTCGATTTTTTCCGAGAGTTCACTATTCATGTGGATAGTCTCGGCTATGTGTGCAGCTTTGCAGTCTTCGATTTTAAAAGGCATGGAAATGTACATGTGAGTTTAGGAATAAGAGATCTTGAATGTTTGACTGAAATATTTTCGATAGTTTGGCGCGCCGACAACAGTGAGAGACGAAAGGTTTTTGTCGAAGGGGGGGAAAATGGAAAAGAGCTTCTTAAACTTCAAGGTACATTTATATTTCATTCCAAGACATCTTTACTGACTAACGATCTCAGGCAGCAAACCCTGAGTGGCAACCTGCTGATCCATCCGGTTCACTCTATTTAAGCCGTATGGCAGATCTTACACATGGTGCGGTGCGCCGGCGTCCCCGAGGATCACCGTCGAATGCACAAGGGTTTTCGACGGAACAACGCCTCGCCGAGCGCGCACAAGAGTATGATCGTGCTCTTCGACAGAGTCAAACAGCAGCGATCCGCCGGCGAAGTACTTTGGGGCGTGCTGGTTATACGCCGGGGGAGAATATCTCCGTGCATGCCCCAGCTGTTACAGTGTCTGCGGCAGACTCTACCTCTACAATACCGGCGTCAGGCTCGGCTGCACTTGAAGAATTGAACATCAACCCCTTCCCTATAGATACAGACTCGCACTCAGTTATGCAAACACAGGCCTCTACTGATGCCTCTTCCTCAAACCTAGATGGTCGGACCAGGGATGGCGAGGTGCGGAGCGAGCTCGGAGAGTCCTACGTGGATGGGAAAGTACCGTGTGGGAGGCATAGTACACTGCCGTCCACTTCGCAGCGCGGTGATAATGACCGAATCGAGGACGGGGGCATGCTAGGTCTTCTGGCGCAGATTTACGGGACAAAAGGCCCCCGCGGGATATGATAGGTAGACCGACAATGTAAGTGTGTATGACAAGGATGCGCATGACATTGAAAAGCGGCAGACAATTTAACCTGCACAATCACAATCATTGTATAATAGAGCATATTGCATACATTGACGCGGACGAAGGTGGAATAAAAAATCATGAAGCAGAAATAATAAGTAAATGCTATTAGTGTAGGAGTGTCTCTGTCCTTTTGGGAAGCCGCGAGGTAATGGGCAGAGAGGAACTTCGCGAACTTTGAACACGGCGAAGCTCTTCGTCAATTCGCCACATCCCTTTGATGAATTCGTCTTTGTCGAGAAAATTTCGATTCGGGAGGGCACACTCATTCCTGGAGCGAGAAGGTCAGTATCAATAAGATATCTATATACAGTAATTTCGCACCATATATCCCTGAGCTTTTCGGGCAGTAGCTTAGATTTCAACCAAATGGTCTTTACAATTTGTCCTTCAAGCCTGCCACCCTCAGTTTCTTCTTCAAGTTCAACAGAAAACACTGGATTATCCTCTGGGTTTGTGATGAGATCCACTGACAGACCCCGCCAGCCCTTTCGAGGCGTCGTCGGAGAGGCAGGAGCCAGTGAAGCTGATCCCTCAGACGTCGAGACAGAAAGCTTATTCACATTTGCGCGCCGCCGTGCATTGACATTTGCGAAGAAAACGGCTTCGTAACGTTTCCGCGCGACAAGAGGAACAGGAGTTGGTCGTAAAAGCTGTGTATAAGAGCCAATGCTAGTATGTGCGGTCGTGATGGTCCCTGTGCTGAATATTGAAGAGCGATCGGAGGCTGATGTTGCTGTAGACATAAGAGAGGCGCGGCTGGGGGCAGACGGTGGAGGCTTGCCAAAACTGATTGGANGGGGGAGGCGGCACACGACGACTCATACCGAAAGTAGGACTTGATGGCTGGGACGGTTTTTGTGATGAGGGTATAGGAGGCGAAAGGGACGGCGACGACGACGATGAAGATGAAGGTGGCTTGGCCAAGGGTATACGTCGCGAGGGTAGTTTTGGCGGCTCGAGCTTAATACTTTGCGTGGCAAAGTCCTTTTCCCACTCGTGTGTCGAAGAGAGCGTAGGACTCGAGATGCCAGTTGATGAAACCGTCTCGAAGGAAAAAGAGTCATCTACACTGTCTCGATTCCTATCTATCTCAGCACTGTTCTCCTCTCTGTCCATAGGATATGTTGCTATAAAATTTAATACTGAGCTTCCTCCATCGATCCCTGTGCCATCTGTCGCCACATCACCGTCCGAGGACAGTGATACAGAGTGAAATGATGACATCGATGATGCGGGAACATGGCCCTGCCTTTGCCGCATGTCCGTATTTGAAGACATTTTTAATAATGGAGGATATGTGTGCTCGACAGTGAGCGAATTTGAAGAACTTCGAGATATTGTAAGAGAAGCATTGTGGGGAGCTTGAGATTGATGAGACGTAGTAGCGAATTCCACAGAGTTCTGTGATGCTTTGCGAGGAGGAAGAGGTGGTGCAACCACATATTTCTATCAGCCTCCAAAAATGAGTGACTGGCGCTTGAAAGCGATGCTTTGTACAAGACTCACCGACATTCCATTCCCATTCTCTGTCGGCTGCAACGGACGTAATTTTGACGCAGGCCCATCTTCGACCACCCAGTCCTTGAGGTCTATTAGCGAAGTGTTGCATCCCAAGTTGGGTGGAGATGGTGAAGGGGACTTTATACGCGGTTTACGAGGCGCGTAAGGCACAGAAGGCTTGATCACAGTATACAACGCTGCTGTCGGGGATATTGGTTCATCCATAGGATCCGATGAACGGTTTGAGGCTATTGAACCCATAAACGCCCCCTGGTAGCCTCGAGTGGGCGGATAGCTTGGTCGTGGCCGCTCTCTGTTTGGTAGCTTCCGAGTCGTACTAGTAGTCCCTCGCAGATTGTCCAATGCCTCGAACTGTCTGATTCTGTCCTGAAGAGTAGCTGAAGGCGCCATGAAAGCCTAGAGAAAACGAGCGTAAAGAATTTAGAAAAGGAGGAAAGAGGATAGACGTCGTCGTTATGAGAAAGACTTTCAAATGCTATTCTATATAAAGCTGCGCCAAAGCGTGAATGCACGCAGCTCGCTTAGATCTATGACCACTCTGCCCAATGGTTTGTCTCCAACCGCTGGGTATCACAATCCCTTCGTCGATGGGACTGCCTACCTGTTTGGCGTTGGTGAAAGACCACGAACAGTACGGGTTTTGCAACTATTGTATTTTTTTTTTTCATGTGGCATAACACGGAGACACATCATCTCTCAGCTGTGTGAACTCGCGATGACGAGGCTTTCAGCTGAGCTTCGCTCCAAACGGGGCTGGTGGTTAGTTTTCGACGACCCGGCTACAAGACAGCGATGGTACGAAGAGGCCGCTAATAAGACCTGGAGGGTTGGCCCAATGCCAAATAACATTGAGGTTGGACTGGCTAAGCACCAGGTATGTATTGCAGTCTTCGTTCTCTGTTCATACTGAATCAGTTCTTTAGATTGAATATGTACTTGACGAATTAGTCGGATATGCTATCTTCAGAGAGGAGGCGAATGAAGCGTGAGTTTTTCAATTTAGTTTATGCATATTTTGTAACTGAGTTATGTGCTTAGACAGGTATCTTGTTTTGACAGAATCTGGGAGACTGACAGACTGCTTAACAATGTGGAAGACGAGATGCTTCAAGAATGTCTGGATTCATTACATGTTTTGATTCGATCATCGACCTTCGCCTCGAATTCCGACGTGCTGATTGACCCCTTGCGTTATAGCTGCATATTTGGACGAACGTTTCTGCGAAACCAAACCGACTGTCCAAATGATCATAATGATTACTGTACTTCTCTTAAGTTCACTGCATTACCAGCAGTCGTGCGTATCCACGCAGACAACTCTTGTGTGGAATATCAGTCAACCATAAACGGCGTAGATCCCTGCCGGTCCGAAATATACGAAGCTCTGCAAAGGACTCTCGGTCGTTGCATCAATCTCTTCGAGAAGGTTTTAACTTCTCTGCATCGTAGCAATCCGTTGCCTCAGCGCATACGGGGCTCTTACCGTTATAGGGTATGGGAGGAGCCTGACCCACCAGAAGAAAGTGATGACGAGGAAGCGTGGGAACAGCATCTTCGGGATGTTCGCCAATGGGCTTTGTATAGACCTATTGAAATTCCGGATATACCACCAGAAGGATATAGGAATGAGTTTCTTCGTTTGGGCCATAAAGTCCATCTACGTGACAGACACATTCAAGTCATACATAGGATCGTCGACGCTTATCTCGTTCGTATCCAGCTAACACACTCTATAAACNTTTTTGCTTAGACCCTTTGCATGTCTTGAAGGATGATGGGAGACAAATGATTGCAGATACTCCTTGGCATATTGCAGGCATGAAGAATGAACATATTGTCGCGAGTGCTCTACATTTTGTTTCCGTGGTGAGATTGCTATACTGATTCTCATATGCTGTTCTCATCGTTAATATTTAGCAGGGTATCTATGATGGACGCTTGGACTTTCGGATGGCTGTGACATCGCCTTCGAATTTCATGCCTCACGATGTTGGTGCGACGTTGCGAACATGGGGTCTGCAGAGCGGTGACCCCTGTAATCAGTTTATCGGATCGGTCCCCCTTCGGACGGGTCTAACTATTGCCTTTCCGAATATTTACCAGCATCGCATGCGCGACATCCAGCTGGGAGAAGGATGCTCCAATGGGCGGCTTGCCATTGTGGAATTCTACCTTGTCGACCCGGATGTACCGCCTATAATCTCGACGGCGGATGTTGCTCCTCAGCAGCGAGACTTGATCTATCGCGCGTTGGCGAACTCTATTGATCCTCGTCTGCCGCCAGAAGTTTTGGAAAAAATCGTTGATATGGTGGAGAGCGTGTTATTTGAAGAGGAAGCTGTCAGGTACCATGAAGAAATGCTGAAAGAAAGGCAGAACTTCATGCGAGTTAACGATGAAAAGTATTTTTCTTTGCCTTTCGACATGGATGCCATAGATCAGATTCAGGAACTTGCGCTTTAGAGTTAATTGTTTGCTGAAGGCAACACACTAGAGCAAGCCGAGACAATTTACAACCTATACAAGTCAATTTTGTATTGTTAGTGACAGTGCATGTTCTGAGACCTCGCTGCTAATTTATGCTGATAAATGTACGTTGATTGCTGATTGCTAAAATACAGTGATGGTTGTATTATGAAGGAGATGGCTTGCGACGAATGCGGAAACGAATGACCGTAATACGCTAGGAATAATGACATCCAAGAGTTGGTTAAAACAAAATAACGTGAGGCAGGAGGTATGAGGAGGAGGTAAAGCGCGCGAAGATTTGTTTAGAAAGGTGCCACAGAGAAAAACCACATACTATCACCATATACATGACTCACACGGGATATAACAGATTGAAAACTTATCGATACTCTTTGATAATTCTTTGGAGCTCTTCGACGACCTCAGCAATCGCAGGACGATCCTGGTGCTCCTGAGCCCACATGCGTTCGATGAGGTCAACAATATCAGGGCACCATTGTTTTCTTAAGCCAGCCACTGATGGTCTAAGGCAATGAGACTAAGTGAGTGATCTAAAGCAAGACTATATGGTAAAGAAAATATACCTCTGGCGCTTTTGTCCAACAGCCTCATAAATGGCGTGTTCATTCATACCCTAAATCATTCAATTAGATACCTACGCCAGACCGAAAGACTTAAAGCTAACCTCCCAAGGAAACTTCTTGTTAGGGTTTTGCCATTGCAACATCTCCCAGTACACACAGGCACAGGAAAATACATCAACCTTATGGTTATACTTAGGGTGCGCAGCCCATAGTTCTGGAGCCTGCCAGTTGACAGTTCCCACAAGGCTGCGAACCATAGACCGTGTCGACTGCTTAACCTTTGCTAGGCCAAAGTCGGCAATTTTGGCGGTACCCTTTGAAGTTATTAGAATATTTGATGACTTGCAATCACGATGAATAACCGATGGCTTTCGTTCATGCAGATACTGTACTCCTCGAGCAATGTCAAGCATCATACTCAGCTGAAATCAAGATAGTTACGCACGACACCAAACAAAACAAATTCAGGTACGCACGACTTTATATAGAGAAGGCGCTGGCACATTGCGGACATAGTCGAAAAGATCGCCGTTCGAGCATAGCTCACTGACAATCATAACAGGCGTTTCCCTCGTGTTTTCAGGAATGCTAACACCGAGCTGTTTAGAAACGGTGAACACGGGGATTCAAATGTGACAAATTGAAAGACGTACGAATCGAACAATGTTTGGATGGGCAAACTCGGCCAACAATTTTAGCTCCTTGATGTCCACTATGTCCAGCATGAACTTCAAGGAGATTCTCAGCATACGAAATACTCACTAGCACTAAGCTGGTCTCGGAACTCGGCAATGGCGACTTTGCGACCCTTGAACTTGCCGGTGAAGACGTCCTTAAACCCTCCACTTCCAATCTTATCGAGTTTCGTAAGCCTGTCAGGAGGAATCTCTCTGTCCTCGAGGCCGAGACTCTCCAAGTCAAGCTCCAAATCGCCATCACCCTCTTTCCTCTCCTTTGACAACGGCGGGGTAACTGGCTCATCGTCATGAATACGGTTGGAACGCATAAGAACGGGCGGAGTGGAACTGCTACTCTTGCTCTGACTTCGCGTTCGTCGATGTTGTCCGTTCGCTTTCGTGGCAGAGGGTGGTCGAGCAGTTGAAGAAGATGAAGGTGCCGGAGTCATACTGTCTTGAGCGTCGCGCCAACGGAGGAGAGCCTGCACTAGCTGTGGCTTCGTTCCGTCTGCATCGAGTTCCCTGGATTCGCACAAACCAACTAGGTCATCCCGACGAAGACGGATAAGTGTCTTCTGGGTCGCGCTACTCCAGTCGAATTCTGCTCAATCAAATAGTGAGATAAGTTACAGTCAACACGAGGGATGAAAGCATACCATCCTCCATGACGCCGTCTTCTTCCTCCATTTGCTCGCCCTCTTCGATATCGTTAGACTCCTCCTGGTCAACTTCAATCTCAGAAGCCGAGTTCTCATTCGCATCATCGTTTAAATCTTCCTCAGCTTCATCAACCTCCACAGCATCCTCACCGACGATTTTACCACTGCGGAGCTTCCGCGGTCCTACGGTAGTTAGTTCCTCCTCGTCCTCATCATCATCCTCTACACTAGCAACCTCCTCGCCGTCCTCATCAGCTTCCTCATCCTCCCGTTGAACAGTCAAAGCAACTTCGTCATCTTCCTCCTGTTCGTCATCGCCATCACTAGGGGGAGTGTGTGTTTGTAGCTTCCGCGATCTCAGACGTTTCCACAGAGGGGTCCGTTGTTCCCTCTGACGGTCCTGTCGGGGCTCAGAACTTCCTGCAGGTGATGGAGAACTGTCCAGCTGGTCGACCTCATCGTCAGATGCATTACCGTGACTCTCGTCAGTATCAGTTGCGGTGCTATCTTCCTTCAGGCAACCAATCTTGCCTTTGGCTTTTCGCATAGGAGTGACGCGTTTCTTCAGTTCATCTACATCCAATCTATCATCATTTGACGAGACACTACCACGCCCTTTTGAGCGAAGACGTCTAGGCGAAGGGCTATGCACAGCATCCTCGTCGTCTTGGGACCCATCTAACCCTTCATTCGGGCCATGGTCACCTGTGTCACCAAAATCCACATGTTTTACTTTCCCTGAACGCTTTGAATGTCCGGATATCGAAGGACCGTTATTCCGTGATGTACCCGCGGACGTCGAAGACGTGTATAAATTTAAAGCAGAAAGTCCATTGATTTCAGCAGATATAGTTCGCGAACGAAGACGCGTAGCAGGTGGTGACGGCAAAGAGTTCGATACAGACGTCAATACTGAGCACTGGATTGAGAGGCCTCTCCGTCTTTGCAGAAATGAATGACAATAAGTAACAAACAATTAAGAAAAATAGAATATGAACGTACTTCGCAGTACCGCTAGAGTGTCCATGTACAGGATTTTTAACATCTTTTGCTATACGAGCTAACTTCTTGTTCGAATTGCCGGGTTTGTTAGGGGCATCTCCCGTTCCTAAAGAAAAAGTCCGTCCGACGGTGATGCGGTGCACAGACCTACGGATATCCTGCAGCGTTACCCGTCGGCGGAGAGATTTCAAAGAGCCGCGCGTTGCATCCGTCTCTTCGTCTCCACCATAATGACCATCATCTGACGAGTAGCCACCATCCGTTTTTCCTGGGGGTGAAGAAGGAGGTACTTCCTCTTCATCAATGCGCGCAGATATTATGGCATTGATTATGTTAGACTTTGTCAGATCTTCGGTCATCATCGTCAAACCGGCAAGGGAGTATAGACGAACAAGCTCGTCTTTACGCAGGCGATTGAGTTGTCGAGCTTCCGCTTCGTGAATTAAATAATCGTCCGCTAGATAAAAGGAATGGATTAAATCTGAGTTTTGCAGAGATTGTTGGAACTTACAAGCATCTAGCAAAGGTTCCTCTGTCTCCGATAAATCTGAACTCCAATTTTGAAGATTTTCATCCACCTCCATAGTGATCTGCGTAGTGCCAAACTCATCATCGCTTGAATCGTTCTGTGAACGCTGCCTCTTGAATCTTCCCGTGGAGCGAGTGCCGCGCACAGGAAGGCACGTATTTTCGTTGGCACTTGCGACGCGTTTTCGCTTCGAACCCGTCTTGACATTGGACGACATATTCGTGCTGATGTCGCGTCCTCGTAGCGGAGCCATGCGACGGGACGGCAAGCGACGCAGATTAGTATGTAAAGGAACGAGAACAGGACGCGACGCGGGGGAGGTCGCGACTAGAGTAGCGTGGGAATCGTTGGACTCCTTAAGCGGAGCGCGCTTTGGAGAATGTCGAAGATGATACTTCCGTCGAGCAACTCTGCAGCGAGGAGTAGGATTCGAGAAAGGCTTCCGAGGCGGGGTACGCGAACGACGTTGGGCCATGAACGAAAGACGGACGGTATGGTATGAACCAGGAGGGTGGCGAATTCCGGAGCAGTCTATCCTAGAGCGTCGGCACGATATCGCTGACCGCAGCAACACTCATATAGACATACGTCTGACACCGTCGCGGATGACGAGCGCGAAAGGGTGGTGGGTGAACGCTGTTGTCGTTGTCGTTGTCGACGTTGAAGTTCCAATCAGCGCCAAACAAACTTTTTCCGCCACAGAGTGCATTCGTGGGAAAATGACAAATGATGCTGATGGGCGTTACGTATTGTGTCACGTTATTTTGTGTGACACATGTGACAAGGCCTCGCGGTTACATCCATACGTCCATTACTTCAGAAAGACTTCACCTAAGTCGGCATAGTCCCATGCTCATTTTTCCTCTTCTGTGCTCACGCTCGTGGCTCACGGCCTCGATATAAAACCACCCAAACAGAATATTTCCCCCCGCGGACACCACCACAATGCTCCTCAGATTCACGCAGGCGGACATGCTCAACACGGACCTCGTCGATATCGCGTCCGGCCGTCCTAAATACACCATCCTTTCACGCGCTTCATACATTAAGGGAAAGGACAATGCAATCGTTGATGTCGCTTCTCGGACAACATCGATCATAGATGATCGTCGCAAAGTCATTGCAACGATAGAGTGGTCAGGTAAAGAGAAGAGGTCTGGAGGGCTCATATGGATTCGGAATAGCGAACTCGTCAAGTTTGCGGAGCTATTTGACGGATGTGATAGCGTAAAGACAGTGTATGTTATCGATTTTACACGACGTTTCCAATCCACTGATGAACAATAATATCTCGCAGACCAGATCGTCTAGTTATTCCTAGTCGCCTGGGCTATGTCTGGGTAGCAACTCGCGCTGCCCTCTTCGTGAGTTGAGCTGTATTATGCCTTTCGTCTTTTTTTTTTCTATAACATTTTTCCATGTTTAGGTTTGCGGCTCTGACGCAACTAAGGTTGTTGGTAAATTTCATGAACGCAGCATACAACTGGGTGACACCGTTACTCCTTCTCCGATTCCGAAGGTTGGAAATGACTATCTCGAGTTTGTCGATCTGCCTGAAGATGCCATTCCCGAATTGTTAGGTGAGCACCTACCGACTGCTCATAAGATCATATGATAAACCTTCTTGTTGAAGTCGGTTACATCTTCATGAACATAATGCGTCGCACGCGATTCGATCTTCCTCGATATCAATTTCCTATAGTGGATGGTTCCGGAGGAGGTCGACAAACAGTTGCGGATGTGTTCGCCCACATGAAAGAATCAATGTCACGAAGAACAGCCAGCATTCGCCGGAATACCTTATAAGGACGCCCTTATCATCTCAGTTTCGTTAAAGCTATCTAAATAATCCTTTTCCCCCTCCAAAGCTAATTTTAGGTTTGTGAAAATATGTTGCTTTATCTGTACATTTATATTTTTGTAGGATATTCTGTTCTGTGAGTTATGCATTCGAAATACAAATGTTGTATATTACTGCGCGCAGAGATCGCGTCGTGACGGTGATGTGACAAGCGCGTATGTGATCGACCTCGACTGGGGCGCAGCCGCAGTACTCAGAGTCAGAAGTCTTTACTGTTCATCCGGCACATATGGCGAGTGTACACACATTCGTTTCCAATGGCCTTCTTGGAGACCTCGCCATGAATGTGGCTGATGATGATGCTATGCAAGGTCAGACGGCGGGAGGCGAGTACGCGCCAAATGGCTTGCTGTCAGACGACGAGAGTCAAGAGCAGACTCGTGAGTACTCCTAGCCTGAATGCATAAAAATTGCTCGTACTTAGCTGATATATATGTAAAGTTGTAGAAAGTCGAACCATGTTCAAGTCCAATGGTCTGCTTGGTGCCACCATGTCTGGACATGATGGAGTGAATAGTCGACCTAATGGCATTGCTACTAGGAATAGTGGCTCCACATCGACTGGGATATGCGACGCCACAAACACGGAACACTCTTCCTTCCCGTTAAAAGAGCTGGCCGCCGCAACGGATGAGGAACGGGATGAATCCGAGCCAAATAACCTTTTCGAGCAGGACCTAAGTTCAGGAGAGATTCTGACGTCGATAGACTCTCGAACTGATGCTCAGAATAAAATTACTGAAAGCCAAGGTATGCTCACTGTTATGCATAACGCAAATCGAGTTGAACGACTGTACTAAATACGAAGAGAAGAACTCCCATCTTTATCTCAGATTTTACGTCCTCATGGTCGAAAAGAAACCTCTTCATCATCTAAAATAACAACAATGTACTCAACAACCATGACCACGGGCTCATCGGTACCAATATCTGCTACCGCCTTTGACGGTAAGATGATATATCTCAAGAAGAGGCCTAAGAAGGTGATCAACTCGCGGACCGTAAGTCTATCTCATATACATACACACGTTGTTCAAGTCTGAAAACCTACTCTGTATCCATTTCTCTCAGACAGCTGAAAACCAGCGGACGGAGAGTCTCTTAGAGACGCCGATTCATAAACTCATGGATCAGCTGTCTGTAATTACAGCGAAGAAGCTCATCCAACCGTAAGCCACAAATATCCTCGTTCTGGTAGGCCCTAACCTTTATTTAAATCAGCGAAGCTGGCCCGTCAACAGTAGTAGTATCATCATCTAATCCCGTCGAGGATGAGCTATGGGTGGATCGCTACCGCCCATCCCGCTTCTCTGATCTTCTAGGTGATGAGCGTGTGCATCGCGAGACAATGACCTGGCTGAAGGAGTGGGATTACTGCGTATTTGGCAAGAGGAAAGCATTGAATAGACAGAAGAAAACATTCAATACCCAAGCTGCAGTCCTAGTGAGTGTTCGATGATAGAGAATGGAGGGGCTGATTGTTTTACTCTCAATATGAAGGATAATAAATATGAGGATGCTCATCATCGACCTTATGAAAAGGTATAACAAAGTTTTCCAGACACCGTAGCATGCCTAACAGGTACTTTCACACAGATTCTTCTTCTTTCTGGTCCGGCAGGATATGGGAAAACTACATTAGCACATGTTGCTGCTCGTCAAGCAGGATACGAGGTAATGGAAATTAATGCTAGGTTCGCGAGTTTCTGATCTATGCATTTATTATCCAAACTTAATGACACTCCATGTCCAGTGACGCTCGATCTGGACAAGTAATTGACGACAGAATCCGACCAGCATTAGAGTCGGGATCAGCGGTGGGCAGCAAGAAGCCTGTGTGTGTGGTTATAGATGAAATTGATGGAGCAACTGGTGCAGGGGAGAACGTCAGNTTTTTTTCGACTTCTAAATTGAGAAAATCGTCTGAATCTTAATCCACTTAGTCATCTTCTTTTATTCACAAACTTGTTGGGTTAACATTTGACAGGACTAAGAAAAAAGGTAAATACATCCATGCCATGTTTCAGTAAACCGATAATTACCAAGTTACATATTCTCCGCACAGGGCGAGGTGATCAGGGAAAAGAAACCAAACGACCTCTCCTCAGACCGTTGATCTGCATTTGCAACGACCTTTACTCTTCGTCTCTGACCAAGTTGCGACAGCATGCCCGCATAATTAGGTTCACGCGTCCTGCGGATATATATCTCACAAAGAGACTACGTTCTATCTGCGAAAATGAGGGGCTGCATGCCGATTCGCGCGCTCTTAGTACCTTGGTTGGAGTCACCAAAGGGGATATGCGTGGATGCTTGAACACTTTGCAGGTACTAGTCCTCCTATAGTGTGTTGTCTTATTTTCATTTCTGCCTTTTCAGTTCATCAAAGCGCGGAACCAGGATGTTACTGAAAATATTATCCGGACATCGACCAAGGGGATGAAAGAAGGCGATGCATCATTTACGTCTGTTCTGAGCAGTTTATTCTCTCCACTTCCGAGAAAACGCGTGAAGGAACTTGGATTGAGCGAGCTCGACGAGAACCGGTACGTTGGGCGTTTGAGTGGAGACATTGAAGTGAGTGGGTCCGTAGACAGAGTCGCTTTAGGTGAAATCACTTTTATAAGACCACGAGTCTCAACTCGTTTGGTTATTGTAGTCCTTGAATTGGTGCTAATATTTAGACGTTTAGGATGCTTCGAGCACTACGCCAATTTGCGACACTATGACGCGTCACTCGCCCGTCATGGGAAGGCAGTGGGATGGCTGATGACATTCGACATGCTTTCCGGAACTATGCGCTCAGAGCGCGAATATGGGTTACTCCCATATCTGCCGTATCTGCTTGTGCCCTTCTACCCCCTTTTCAACGAGCGTGGAGGGTCAAAGGTTGAACGACCAAAAGCTGATTGGGATGTAAGCTCTTCTTTGCAATCATTTAAAAAAAAAATTAATTATACGAATTCTGTGGATTCCAGAATTTGATGAAAACGCGAACAAATGAGGAAATTTACAAGTCGCTGTCTAAATGCGTTCAGTCAGCTGGCCATCGCTCGGCCGGTCTACGACACCTACTTTCAAATGAAATCATGCAACTCGAGTTTGCGCCTTATATTAATCGCATCATCTCGCCTCCAATGCGGCCTGTAAGCATCCTTTTTTTTAATAAGGAAAACAAAATGTGGCCTCGTTCTTAACATGGCACCTTTGCTTCTTTCTCAGGTCAACAGTCAAGTAACAAGGCCTCAAGAACGCGCTCTTCTTGCTCGTCTTGTTGATATCATGGTTTCTCTCGAATTGCGCTTCATCCAAGAGAAGGCAGAGGATGGGCAACTCACCTACAGATTAGATCCGTCAGTACTATTTAAGCGAGAAATCGCGAAGTACTCTACTAAAAATAATTCACAGTCCTGTAGACGTGTTCGTAACCTATGACGGGAAGCGCTCGGGTGATATCTCAGTCCAACGCTATGCGACGCGGCAACTAATTGCTGGAGAAGTCAGTTGCTTTTACGACTATTATCATTCATATTTAATGACATAATTTTTTCTCTTTGTAACACAAGATCGACATTCAATTGATCGCTCGGCAGGCGGAGGCCACCGAGCGGGAGAAACCTACAACTGCAGGGACGTTTAGAAAGTAAGCGTCAGATCTTTTACACACCTATACGTTTGGGATAATATCTAATCCTATTTTCCACAGATCGCGCAAGACAGACGACGGAGACAATTCAACACTTGGAAAGAGGAAGGCCGATTTGCTTGATATAGCAGACAGGGTATGTCAAAGAGCTCGTCTCCTGACTCAGAATGAAGTCTTAAAGTAATCGAACACACTTTTTTCAGCCTCCTGTAGATTTCTTCGGGCGTCCGATCACAGTGTCGGCGCCATTGTCGAAAAGAAGCAAGGGCACTGGTCCAGGGCTCACCGCGCCTGAAGAAAAGAAATTCAAAGTCTCATACCGTTTCAGAGAGGGCAACTCTGCCGCTGTACGGAAGCCCGTTAAGGTTTCCTCGTTTTTATGATCCGGAGGCCTGCGGTATCAATCAGCTGTATACTTATTTAACACAGGTCTTGTTTTATATGTGCACCAACGATAGAAATTAAATGTTTTGAAGATGTTTAGACTTTGGAGTATAAATCTGTACGTCGCGTCTAGTCTAGTCCGGTCTCAACTCCAATGAAATTGCCAATTACCACCTACGGAGGACTTCATGTTCCATTGTTCTACTCTCAGCATCTGGTCTAGTCATTAGTTGTGCGATTTACGGTAAAATATTTATTATTCTACTGCTGCTTCAAACCGCTAAACTTAATCATTCTCATGTGTGCAGCATGCGAGGTATTGTGGAAGTTCAATAAAGCAAAAATATGATAATGGAACTTAATACACAATGATAACACACATGCGAACCAACAGACTTTTATCCATAAACATAAACGTTACGAAATACCAAACTTCGTCTACCCTTCTTCCCCCTAAATCTAAGTATTTTTAGAGCACATAGCGGAACTCGCGGTTCTGCTTATCTGTAAGATCCAAGAACGCGCGGTCCACTTTCTTCTTTGCCATCCCGCCCTTCTCATCCTCCACGACGATGAACGTCTCGTCATACGTAGCGTCGTACTCTTCCCGCTCGCGCAAGCTGTTCTCGCGCGCGAGGTAGAACCTAATGAGCAGGCTGAGGATCGCGACGACGCCATTGCTCGCGATCATGATCGCCCACGGCACACGATTCCTACAGATATATGATAATAAATATCGAAGTAAGGTATGTGTTACCGGTTTGATAGCGCACCGAGGACGATATTGCTCTTTCCACATGAAAGGACCGGCGGCATTTCCTATCGCGTATGCAATGAGGACTATGCCGTTTGTGGAGATGTGCTGAATCGCGCCCAATCAGAAGTACGTTCCTTTCTATATAAAAAAGAAAGGCAATGCTTACTTTACTGTGTCCAGCTGTTGCGCTGTTCACCCAACCAAGCAGCACAGGCAGGCACCCGTTTACTATGACTGTCGTGGACGGTTAAGCGAACTCAACTTCCTAGGAGAAGTGACTCAACCGGAGAAAGTACTCACGAGCGATCCAGTAGGAGAAAAGGAGCCCGATCTTGTTGCTGAAAGGCAGTGTGACAACGAGGATGCCTCCTAGAATACCTGGGAGTGTCCAGAGCGCAGTAACATATCCACGGCAATTAGGGAAGACTGATGCTAATTTAGTGGAGCCATAAATCGCAATGACTGTACGAGCTCGACATTCAATGCACAGCACACGCGAACTCAAAAAGCAACATTTACGCACTAACAATCTGTCAAAACAATTCGCGCAGAGATTATTCAATATTAGGCATCCGAAGCCGCAAATTTATAAGAAAAAAAAATTTACGACACCATCAACGCAGCCGAGCAAAGTTGTCTGGATTGTCGTGAATCCGAACATATTGACGATCAGCTGTCGCTGGTTAGTCAGCTTTGAAACACAGGAGTGAGAATCAGTGGGCAATTCAAATGCTCAATAAAACCCACCGAGTTCGGTATTTGACTAAACAGATCCACATCGCAATTTCTCAAATTAGTCACTAATTGAAGCCAGCCCAAAATGAACGATCAACGCACCATATTGCGACGACGATTGCGAATAGCCAAGTTTTTGGATCGCACAATGCCTCATACAGCCTACAAAGCTCTCTCAATGAAAGAGTACATAGCTAAAAATTGAGAGTGCGTACTGGGCTGGCTTGAAATGCTTATTCTCCACCCCGGTCTGGTTGGCCTTGATTCGGAGTACCGCGAGGCGTTTGTCTTTGGCGCTAAGGAACCGGGCATTTGTCGGCGAGTCCGGGAAGAAAAACCTTAAGTGCGAGATAGGGAGTTTTAGCAGCCAACGTAACCGCGAGTATTCATTACATATAAATAGACATCGTCTATACTTACCAGAAAACGACCGATGTGATAAGCGTAATAATTCCGGTTATAATCATGAGCCTGTGCAATAGTTTCTAGAAAGTGCTAGATGAATAGAGGGGAAGATACGAACCACTGCCAGGGCTCGAAGTTTCCTGTCTTGACGTGTAACACGCCGAATGAGATGAAACCCAAGATAATAACGGCCGTACCATTCATCAGGACTAGTTCGGATTTAAGAACACGGCTTATGGATGAGTAATTTCCGGTAAGTTATAAGTCATAAATGTTTTACGCACACCAATAGCCAACACGGAGCATCTGTTCTGCACGTGTGTAAAACATGGATGTGACAATGAGGAAGCCCGCCGTAATTGCGCCTTCGCATATGCCGAGTATGAAGCGAACTGCGAAAAGACCGCCGAAATTTGTGCATGCTGCATGAGTGCAGAGCGCAACTGCCCAGACGAAGATATTCAAGCTAAGTAAAGGTGGAAGTCAGTATGGAAAGGAATCACAGCAGAGCAAACCGATATGAACGGAGGNAAAAAAAATACCTTATCCACTTTCCCACTGGGAAGCGCTGGAGGGCAAGGTTCTGCGGATACTCGAAGGCCAAGTAACTGAGGTAGAATATTGTACTGAGCCAGTTGAACTGATTAGTTGACAGGTGTGTCGATGTTCTATGAACATTTTTAATAAAGGAGCATATGGAAGATGCATGAAGATTCATGGCACGTACTGCAACCCGAGGACAGCAGATTGACCTAAAGTAGTCTTGTCCGCGAATTGCATTCTAATCGAGGATAAGCATGAAGTTAATATAAACTTTATGCACTGCGATACACACAAGTATAAGACTAAGATAATAAATTTAAGAAAGCTAGATTAATATCCTCCTTTCTGAAATATNAAAAAAGTTGCTTACGACACATAAGAGGCAATAGGTGCCAGTCGATATTTTTTCTGAACAAAAAAAAAGGATCGGTCTGCAACTTTTACACGACTGGATACAGAACACAGACTTAATTCGCAGAGCATCCTCTTCCGAAATCGATACAGCGTCGTCACCAGCAGCAAGCCTAGCAGCAACGTCGACCTGGTCATAGTCCGCCTTGACTAGATTGAGCTCGTCGGAGGGGCTGTTGTCTGAGCCAACTCTGCTCGAGATGCTGTTCTTCTTGGACATTTCCGGCGCAGAGAGAGGAAGGATGGCAGAAGGAGAGAAGCGGGAGGCTCNGGGGGATGAAGCATGGTGACTGGTGACTGGTATATATATATATATATGTGTGTGTGTGTGTTGGTCGAAGGTCGAAGGGTCTAAAAGAGGTAGGATCTTATATTCCATTGACCCAGGTCGATAAATAGAAATGGAAATAAGTATTGAACACAATTACACTTGCACTCGATTTATGTCAGATACATCAACCACCCAGTACATCAACCACTCCAACTTGAAAATGCTGCAGTCGGTAGTCGGTCCCAACAAGTACTGCAGGTTTGCATCTGGTAACTCTAGTTCAGATGATGTGAGTTAACTTGAAACGACTGTAGATATGATTATCACTTCACTGCGACTCTTATGACGGCAGATCCGCAAAAAAATAAATGTTGCGAAATTTACTACAATCATGTGCAACTTTTGTAGCATATTTGAATAGCTATAATTATAGTTTTGCAATCCTGCCATTTCTCTCAGAAAAATGCCATTTTGATTTTCCTAATGCCATTATGAAAAGTGCTACAATGTAAAGGAAAATGACACTTCAATACTATCTTTAAAGCTATAAGGAAACATTTTCCAATTGCAACATGTATTTATAGTAAAATGACTTCAATATTTGTAACAAAAATCACAATATGTAATGTTGCATATATATATATATATATTGCTGTTGCACTAAATACAACTTCTATTTGTTGCTGTTGCATTAAGTACAACTTTTCTATTTGTTGCTGTTGTGTTTGCTATTAGATGCAACAAAAGCCATATTCACATTGAGTGTAATATTAACAGCACACATTCTATGAATAATACCACCAAAACAACAAAAAATCTAGTAGAAAGAAGGTGCGGCACAAACAACCAGATATACATACTATGCACCCACTAGGTCAAGTTCTTTATCACAAATAAAGGTGCTCATAAAAACAACATTTTCACCTCCTTCCTTGATAATAGCTTCAACGGCATCCTTTAGATATCCAGCTTGCCCTGCTAGCATGTACAAAACACTGTCACAGCAAGGGGCACACACATCACTAATGTTGCATTGCTCACATAGGTAGGTTGCTATCTCCCATAGATCAATGGGTTTACCAGGATGATGGAGCCTTCTCGCAGCATGTTCCCACCATGCCTTCTTCCAGCCCTCCTCACCATTGCAGTGCACAGAACCTTTACATTTCTTCTAATCAGTCTCGAAGGGTGGTGGTGTGTATGCAACAGACATCCTCTGTAGAAACAGCTCATGTCAAGTGCACACCACTTGTTCAAAAAAAGTCAACACCCATGTAAGCAATGTTAAGCTTTGAGAGATTGCTTGGTGGTGTGAGGCATAGTGTGCAGAAGGCTGGAAGCAGCCATTCATGGACATGATGTTTTCGTGCAACATGCACTCGAAGTGAAGTTGTCAGATTTGGGTGATGATCTAAGCACTTGATTGCATGCTTTTGGCCCCATCCATGAATCCAGAGGGTTGAAAGCTTGAGCATGGCTACAAAGTATGCCAGAGGCTGCTCAGTCTCAGGCTTCCTGTAGCACACAGATCAATAAAAAAAAATATGTGTAGATAACAGGGTGACGTACAAGTGATACACAAAGTTCAGATAATGCTCCCATTCCTCTTTCGTAGCCATTCCAGTCAAGTCCATCAGATTTTCATGACTATTGGGGATAGGACCTTGAGGGACACCATTGTCTTGAACAGGTATGAGTTGAGTTGTTCTGAACATGCTTTGAAAAAATTCACTCTGCTGTGCCAGAACAGACTTGTGCACACTGTAGTGCGTATTTTCAACCTGGTCAAAATAGCATATCAATGTTGCATTTGTCTAAAACAATTGTCAAAAGGCACCTACAAAAACATACAATGACCCATCCATGTAGGAGAACTCTGGATGATACGTGAGGAGGCTACTTTTCAAAGACAAAATGAAATTGGACTCAGGCCAATAGGAGAGCATGTTAGAGCAGGGTAGAGGTGAGTCCTGAGATGATTTGAGGATTTCCAGGAGGGTGCCAGTGGTGTCATTCTGAGTTTGAGATGGCTGGGGTGTATTGACCTCAATGTCTGTCATGGTGGTGGATAGACACATCAGTACATCAGCTGAAAAAGGAGTGAGATATTGATAAGCAATACGTATGTCATCAATCACATACAATTACTGTCTTGCATTGCACACATGAGAAGCATACCATATTATGAGAGACCTCCTTCCCTCAACATTTCATGAACTTCCACAACATACTCACCAATGGCCAGAAGATATAGTCAATGCGCACCAGGCTGTATCAAATGAGTATACACACGCCATTCATGTTCTTTGTGAAGATGATGGTGATCCGGTTCAGCTGCACATCCAGTCCAAGAACATAGTAGACAGAGCCATTCCTCTCATGTTAGCGCTATGTGGCCCTAGATATATAGAGGATGAGCTTTGGATGGTTGATGGTACCCATGACCTCTGCAACTTGGTTCTTGCCTTGGAACATGCTGCAGACATAGCAGACAGAAGGTATGCTGACCTCAAAGTATTTTTCACACCGGACACTAATCCTGCACAGAGAGGTTGATCAGTATACCATTCCTGAAGTAGTTACCATCACTCACTCTAGAAAGCATGGATGGCCAAGAAAAGTTATCAACAAGGTCTGGTTGGAGGAAGCAGTCCAACCTAACAGGCGCATTAGCATAACTGACATTGCTCTTGTGGCAGGTGTGAATTGGAACACTATTGTGCACTACTTAAAGGAATATGGCCTGACTAATGCCCATGATGACATCACAGATACAGAGCTGGATGATCTCATCAAAAAACTCAAGATGGAAAGACCAGATTCAGGCATACATTATTTCATGGGTTTCCTTACTGAGCAGGGGGTTAAGGTGCAATGGGATCGGGCTCGTCTAGCTCTGAGATGGATTGACGCAGTTGATCAGGCATTGAGACAACACAGGCAGATTGAAAGAATCCCTTACTACGTACAGGGGCCGAATCGGCTGTGGCATATGGATGGGCATCACAAACTCATCCACTGGGGAATTGTAATCCATGGCATAACTGATGGGTTTTGCTGTACAGTAAGCTTTTAGTGCCATACATCGTCTTGAAATTGGTATAATGATGTGCATAGATCACTGGGATGCAGGCAAGCACTAACAACAAGGCATCAATGGTGATGAGCATCTTTCAGGAAGCAGTCAAAGCATATGGCTTGCCCTCTTGTGTTTGTGGTGATTGTGGAGGGGAGAATAAAGATGTCTTAGTTTACATGATCATGAAGAGAGGTCCACAATGAGGATCATTTCTCTGGGGATTGTAAGACAACATCAAAATAAAGGGTCATTGGTGCTTACATCCTTGCACCTGTCAGGACAACCCGGAACTCACGCATCAAGCATCTTTGGGTTGAGGCTGGAACTCAGTTTGTATGGTGGTGGTGTGCCTTCTTTACCAGACTTGAGCAATATCACAAACTTGATTGCAATGTTCCAGCACATCTCTGGCTGCTTCACAGGCTTTTTCTGCCTCTAATCAATGAGGACCTTGAGAGCTTTGTAAAGTGGTGGAATGCACATCCCGTCTCTGGGCCTCAAGCACAGAACAAGTCTCCATGGGTATGCTCCCTGTCATTGATACTGCATCCAAGCTGATTATTTCTGGAGGATATGCGATTCCTCGCCTTGACTACCACCGGAATGCATGAGGAGCCTGCTGGTGACAATGTGCATCCAGAGACACTTACCATGTACTATGGTATACAGCAGGACAATGGGACTGCACAGGACAACACTGACGTGAGAGAATTGGCCCAGCAAATTGCAGAGGACCAGGATGAGTCTATCTGGCATGATGCCATCAATGTGCCATGCAATGGGTCTCCTTTCCCTGATTCCCAGCAGGAACAAACTTTCTCTAGGGTTTTGGAGAGGCTGGAGCATGTAGGGTTTGTGCCACAGGGATATATGGCTACTGAAGAAGAATGGGCCAGTGATGGCTATCCAGAAAAGCAAATAATTTGTGGTGGGAACAGGGGGAAGCAAGAGATGGAGCAAACCTTGCCACTGGAGATATGGAAGCCCTGGGCCATCCAGTGGGCTCAAGCACTGGCAGCATATAGAAATGTCAAGGCTCATTTTATGTAGTTTATTTGCTTTAAATGTTTGCGCTCACCTCTGTTTCCTTTAACTTGNTTTTTTTTGTGTTAAATGGGATGCTATATTTGCCATCTGTAAATATCTTTGTGCCATACCTACTATAGCCCTGAAAATATTAATACGGGAGGTCCTGTATCTGGGGGCAGTGCATTTAGTGCTAGGGTCAACTGATGAAGAAGATGAACTATCTGTTGTACCGTACATTGTACAAGCTCTCCATTTACAAGCCTAATGTCATATATTTTAGCCACACTAAATGTTCTGATACTTAACTTATAATCTTACAAACAAGAACACAATTTGAAGTACACTGGAACCATAGTTTTCAGGGAAGTGCCAAAAGGAGAAATGCCAGACAAACTTGAATCGCCTCATTCATAAATTGCCACTAAACTTAAGCTTACTATATTCTCAAAGGGGTTGCCACATGATGTGTCACAGCCCATGCAGTTCACAAAGCACAGGTCTCAGAAGTGAGGGGGTATTCTTTTCTGTTATCCTGCTTCTCCCTAGAACACACCCACTTGTGACTAGGACAAGTGACTAAGATCAAGGCTTCTAAATGGATCGTGAGTTTGCCACAGTTCATTAAACAAAGTCAAGATGGTACTGATTGTGCGCGCACCCTCATTTCCATCATCACCTGCCATGTTGACCACATCCACACTTGAAGTGAGTCTCTCTCTCCCCCTGCTTAATTCTTATCATTGACAGTATTACAGGAAACCCTCATTGCAGAGACGATGGATCTCATTACAAAGGTGTACAGTGACCATGTCATTTCAAGATCGCTTTTGCATGGCGCACCCGAAAGGTCTGTCAACACAGAGCCTATTAAGGAGGGGCTCAGGAAATTCTTCAAGGATGCCCGATCTGATGCTGAGAAGGAGTCAGCAAATCTGAAGGAAATAATGAATGATATGGTGAAAGCACAGGAGTCAGTATGCAGGCAAACAGAGAGGGCAGTTGGCAGCACGAGGTCTTTGGCTGAGCTATTAAAGAAAACATTGCAGGATTCTCGCCAGGATGACAAGAAGAGGGAGGAGAATGCCAGAGACTTGGAGAAACATATGTTAGAATGACAATGCGTACTTGAGAGGATGACAAATATGAGGGTCATCAAGATGGGAAAGTTCATGGTGGAACAGTACAATAAAGGTCTTGTTAACATTTTGGGCTATGGCATTTCCTTTGCAAATGTGAGTGTTTAGTCTAGCTTCTTAGCGTAAGTGTTGATGACAGAAATGTAGGATGGTGCTTCCATGGATATGATTCTTTTCTGACAACTTATGAACGATGGTGGCAATAAACTTTGCTGTATCATTCTTTCCTGTCAGGGTCGCAAGCTGGCCAAAGTAGATGGCATGCATGGGAACCTCAAATTTTACAAAAGTGCCGCCAGCATTACACCTCAGAAAAAGAATGTACTGGTGGATGCGATGGTCTATCTAAAGCTAGCAAAGGAGAAATTGCCTCTTCTTCGTGCTTCACACAACCATGTACAACAGATTCAGAAAAAGCTGAGGCTCTCCCCTGTTGATTGGGCAACACAAGAATTGGCTCTTGTGATTTCAAAGTTCAAGGGTAGTTGCAAGACACGCCATCATAAGCTTGACAACAGTTTCACTTTCATCAGCAGTAAAGATGCCTGGGAAGACTGCGTGGTTGACTTCATTAGAAAGGGGGCAGATGACTACTATCTGACCCTTTTCAAGGCAGACATTGAGAGCTGTGTTTGCAGGCCTTACACTGATAAACTGGATAAGGCTAGATGCAATCTCTGTGAATGATATTCAACTGCAAACCAAGATGCCTTTATCATGGTGAAGAGTATGTTTGCCGTGATTGATTCTGACACTGCATTGACATACATCTTTACCCCTATGGAGAGGGAGAGTGCCAATGCTATTGCCCACCCAAATTTCAGGAGCAGCAGGCCCTACATGTTTCGTCAACATAACTTGGACAATGTGGTCCAGTTTAATGAGGAAGGGCACCCTGTCTTCAAGAAGGACTTGTTTTCCCAAGCAATAATTGATGTTCATATTGAAGAGGTCAGTGAGGCTCAAGGGGAAAATGTCAAGGGGATCAATGAGGAGATTGATGAAGAAATCAATGAGGACCTGTTGAGCCTGGAAGTCAATGATATCTTTCAAGCAGATGACTTGAACAGCTTTAGCCATGGAAAGGTGGAGATTGGTTGTGAAGCATGGCGGGGGCGGATGTGGGCAGCAATCATCTGCCATTCCATCAATGCTTCATTTTGAAGAGAGATGATGGCAATCTGGTTTGCCCTCTATGGACCTCCCATTTACAAAGATTTTGAACTTCTAAAGGTCCTAGAACTTACAGACTGGTTTACTGACAGCAACATGGACCTCATTATGAAGGGTGGAACTGTTGAGATATGATGGATGGCTTTTCAATTCATTTTTTAATTTCTTAAACATGGATTGTAAGCAAATAGGCAGTTTTTTAATTGTATTTGTATTTGTGTTGTCGTCACAAAGTGCTTGTCACTGTCACAAATGAAGTTGATGCGGCAATGACACATCAGCAACACTCTCATTTTCTTTACACCTCCACCTCCATGTTGATCGCATAGTGGGACCTTATCTCACCCATGCTGATCCATGGAGTTGTCAGACCATCCTACACTGGATTCAAAGGAGAGAGCTGTAACACTATGTAGGGGGTTCTTTGTTTCCGATGCCATCCATAGGCAACAGGATGGAGGACTTGAGGAAACAGTAGGTGCCACAGATGTAGGGGGTGTTTCTGGGAAATGTGCACATCAGTAGGTGTTTAGCTTTCTCTACTTGTCAGGGTCATTTTAAGGTTATCCACATAGCGACTTCTGGTCCGGCAGTGAGTTGACAGAGGATAAGGCAGGCAGTGATGCGCTAGTCACACAGAAACACTGCAAATGCCGGAGAAGAAATTGTGGCAAGGGCAGCAAGGAGACACACCTACCTCTCATGAAGGAGGCACGTCAAAAAGGCAAGCAAAAGAAGAGGCAGAATGACACATGTAGACTGTTTCCTGCAGAAATTTTTCAATCTGCACAGGCGGTGACCACAGACATACTACCCACTGTGTTAGAGCATCGTTAGAGCATCAAGGTCCTGCATGGCATGGTAAATCATCATGTATGTCTGTTCATCCCTAAAACAGATGTCTGAACTCAGCCTTAGTGTTTCTAGAGATTCCTGATCNTTTTTTCCTTAAATGCCCCTGTTGATGTGGCAGATGTGGCAGATGTTGTTGATGCACCCCCTGGCCCATTGTCATCTGGATTGCCAGGCTACATCCCCACACACATCCGTAGGCTTGTTGTAGAGCAAGGCTACCAGTACATCCAGAACACCAAGTATGTCGTCATTCTTGTTGCCTCATTGCCTCTGCAGTCAAACTTACACATGTCCCATGCAGTGCATTGCATCTCTATGCAGACAGTAGTGGGCAAGTCTTTGGTGCAAAAGCATGTGTGCCCAAACATGGCTGGGTGGGAGAGGGTGGTACGGCCAATGCAGTCTTCAACATCGTAAGGTGCATCTGGGGAGGGGCAGCATCAAGACAGAGTGGGACAACAACACATGGGAATGCATCCCAGAGGCACCCTCACAGATGTACATGCCTTTCGTATGGCATGTCTCATGGGCAAGGGCAGAGGGTGAGCAGTTACGTGTGAAACTTCAGTGATGACAGGCTGATGTGGTGACATTTTAATTTAGATGATAGAGCACCTAGGAGGGGATCCCTCTCTTCCTCAAAATTGAGGGAGGGCAGAGGTGGTTGATGGTTTGATGGATGAGCCAGCCATGCAATGCCTTGCATCTCACATTGGCTGTACATCAAATCACTTCTGCCAGACGATGGCCCCTCTCATCCATCTTTCTCTAGCATTCACCAACAGTATCTTTCCCCATCACCACCAGGTGTACTTGACACTGTGAGACCACCTGGGGATTAGGCCAGGAAGAGACAGCCATGTTTACGAGTCATCCCCTTTCCTTGGTACATCAATCAACCTTGACCCTAGGTCGGAGTTGAGAACCCATTGTGACCCTCAGAACCTTGCTGGGGGAATCTGTGTGATTGGCACCTTTGGTCACTTTGATTATAGGGTTTCTGGTCACCTCATTCTCATTGAACCGAAGCTCATCATCAAGATGAGACATGGTGATGTTATCATAATCCCATCAGCTGCGATCACACATTGCAATTCTCCTCTGCAGGAGGGTGACGACAGGGTGTCAGTTGTTCAGTACACTGCTGCTGGATGTTTCAGGTACAATTTCCAGGGGGATCACATGCAGGGGGAGATGCACTGTTCTGAGGTGATGGCCATGGATGCACAAGGAGATGACAGGTTCATGGAGTTGTGGAACCTGTTCAGCTCTCTATCTGATTTTGAGACTGCAAAGATGACATGCACCACCATGGGTAGAAACTTATCAAAAGAGGTGGATGCTGGCCACTCTCTTCTTATAAGAGCTAGATCCAATACTACCTTATGGATTGATGGACAGGCTTAGTTATGAACAGACAACATTGATTTTGTACTCTTTATCCCAAGTAATTGATCCCTGATGACAACCAACTGCCTTACAAAATTGAAGGCATGATAAAGGGGTGGAAGGGGACCTGTATATGCACATATGGATTGTGGTGCAAATCCCTATGCATTGTGGTAAGTCAATGCCAACTCTACTTTGTTTGGAAAATTGGCAATTAATTTTCCCCAAATCCCCAAAGGAATATAAGAGTCCATGTCCCTCTGTCAGTAATCAGTGGGGTGTTGGCTTGCATAGGGGAAAAAAAGATTGGGGAGCTGTGAGTCACCAATTTTCCTTCTCACCCCCATTGCACTGACCCCCACCACCACCTCCCTGGCAAAAAGAATGCAGGATGGCAGCAGTGAGCTATGCTGTCAAGGAGTGCACAATGGGCAGTCCTGCCCCTGCCCTGTGTTTATTGAGCACCTTGACCAGCAGCCAAATGCACCGCACCTGTGTCTGGACTGCCAGCACATGGAATTGCTTCATCCAGCTAACCAGATGCCCTGCCTGAACCCACAGAGGGATTCAGTGAATCAGTTGCTGTCACAGATAATGCAGGCCAGGCCAAAAGCTGGTCCCTCCCAGCTGGCATCAAAGCAAGAGGCCTCTGCTGAAACCAATAAAGGCCTATGTTGCAGGTCCAGAAAAGCAAATGACAAATCATCATGCAAGAAGGAAGCGGATGTCAAAACCAAATGTCCTAGAAAGCCACGTGTCTTTGCCATAGGTGAAGTCATATTTGTCCCAGATGGTCTCATGGTGTGTCTCTTCCTTGTCCATTTCACCATAACTGATTGTTATTTTCAGAGGGATGGCTCTACTTCATGAAGGAAGGATTACAGTCCTGATGAGGTTAAAGACCTTGTGTCATTCAGACTTGCCTATAATGTCTCCAAGATTGCCGAAGTGCCAGAACATGAGGGCCAACTTTCAGGTCAGCGTTTTGAGATAAGCTCCAAATGGTCTGCACCCGAAGTATACAACTACATTTGCAAATTCTTTCCAAAGCTATTCCTGTGGATGAGGAACAAATATGGATTTGATGATGTGTTCAATCCAGGATTCGTCATTCTTGAGAAGCCATTCTCCACATTATGCATTGCAGAAGGAGGCCACATCCTCTTGGGAGTGCAAATCATTGCTCAGGTTCAGAAAATCAGTGCTGCATCCTGGAGATATAGGCACCTCTATTTAGGTGAGGCCCTTGTCATTCTTCTTATTTTGTGCCTAATTGCTTTTCTCACAGCCACCACACATCATATCCCTCCCTCAGTGTATAAGGATGGATGGAACGAGTCTGTTCCCCTGCATATCAGTGTTCCCATTCCTGTTCCTCACTGTAAGTTATTTTATATCTATACTGCATTAAACTTTCTCATCCTCTACATAAAAGCCCCTGTAAGCACCAGTCCATCAACTATTGTTACTTGTGCAAACAGCCAAGTAGATGCTTTTGATGATCATTATGAAGGGCTATCATCAGGTATGTAGGCACTGCAGCCCCTCCAACATTTGTTTTTGCCTGATAACTTGTATATTTGCAGAGGAAGAGTTTGATGGCTCTATTGACATCGAGGCCTTCATAGGCAAGGGGAAGATGAAGGCAAGGGCTGTAAATGTAAAGGGCAAAGGCAAGAAGATGCTTTATGGTAGGTCACATTATGGGATGCATTTAATGGCTTATTGATGGCCTTCAGATACAGATAGCGATGGGGACAATAATGGGGATAGAATCAAACCAACAAAGCGCATGAAGTTATCTGGAGCAGCCATCAAGACCAAAGAGGTGATTGACATAGATGAAGATGATGCTGCTCTGGATAGACATGAACTGATTGATATGGAGGAGGAGGATAATATGGAGACTGCAGAAGGTATGCTTCTTTGCAGGCTTGCTATGGTCTTGTACTGGTCTTGTACTGATCAATCCTATAATGCAGCCAATGAGGATGTGATCCCATCTGCTTCATTCCGATTACTTTCCATCACACCATTGTCCTCCCAAGTGGCCCAATATTCAAGGTCTGAACACGACACACTTCCAGCTACATCACCATCTCCGCCAAGACATGTGCAGCCTTTGAAGAGAAAACACACAGTTTCTGATACAGAACCATTCATGACATTTCAATGGTTTTCCACTAAGATTGATGGTTGAAGAAGTAACATATCTCAATCTCCATTCAAATTGCCATTTCTCTCTAATCACCTAGACAACATTCTATTGTTTTGCATATACTGATCACTGTTTTACACCACTCCTCTGTCATCTCTTCCTCATTCGCCAAAAATTTACATGTCATTCATTTGAATTGTCTCCTTTTCTTCTATCATTTTTAGAATACTCCCTGGACTCCTCATTGTGAATACATTAATAGAATGTGTCTGATCCATGGCATTTTTCAACTACGTTTGACCAAGTGATTGTTGCAACAAAACTACTGCAAATGCCAATTACATAAAACTATTAACACTTATAGTAATAGAAAAGGTAAATGTCAAGCTAATAGATTAATAGCTACATATGTTGCTCAATAAACTATTAACACTTATAGTAATAGAAATTATAAATGTCAGGTTGATAGCTACATATGTTGCCCTGTAAACTATATATATCTTAATAGCTATTGTAGTCATAAAGTATAAAGAAATACAGCTACATGATAATATATACTTATTTTTTATACAAATATTCTGCAATAGTCGTAAAACAATAAAAGTAGTTGAAAATAATGCCATTTTGAGTTCATTAATGCCATTTTGATTTTTTCGATGGCATTTTTCTGAGAGAAATGGCAGGATTGCAAAACTATAATTATAGCTATTCAAATATGCTACAAAAGTTGCACATGATTGTAGTAAATTTCACAACATTTATTTTTTTTTGCAGATCTGCCGTCATATGACATCTGAAAGCCTGAAGCCTGAAGCGAGATGGATATTTTATTTATTTATTATTTTATTTTTCCACTCTTTTTTTTTTTTTGCCGGTTATCGTTTCCCTTAGGCACGCCTTAAGACGACTTCCCCTTCCCTTCCCTCCTGGTTCTAGTTCCTCCTCTCCTCCCCCCTCTTTCTTCTTCTTCGAGTCCTTCAAGTGCGTTCCATTCCATTCCCACGCTTACCTTAGGTAATCCAGCCGAGCGCTGTGATCACGTGCTGGCGGGGCAGATTACGTGGAGGCGATGAGCTGCGGGCTGACTAATGATCTTGAGATACGTCATCACTCGTCGTCGTCGTCGTCGTCGTCGTCGCTGTCCCTCCTTCTCTATCTCCTACCATGTCTGCGTCTGCGTCCTCCCCCCCTTTCTTTTCACCCGCCCCATCCGACGACAG
>SGPK01000400.1:0-23578 GCA_004802695.1 Phellinidium pouzarii
TCTTTAGAAGCCATTGTGTACGTACTGTTCTTCTGATTATTCAACTTTCCAGCAAATCAGCATTGGATCGGTGATGGTGATCCGAGCTGGCGATAGGCACCCACCCCTTAAGAGGCGAGTGTATATCGCCAAAATCTATAGCTGTGTTCACCACACATTTATAAGGGTTTCGGACGCCAGAAGAGATGTGTCTCTTTCTTGTTTCAACAACCGTTGAACAGATAAGTAGATAAGGCACTAGATTTCACACCAAGAGTTCCTATCTTCATTCGAGACTTATCTAGGAATCACTGACAACCTGTACTACAGCACGTACCTTCATCCAAACCAGTCACGTTTTTCGATCACCAAGTGCGTCCGAAGACTTCGAGCCCATAATCTCCTAATTGCAGAACCGGTCTTTTCGACTGCGCCACAGCATGCACAATATAAGTCAAAGCTTACATTTATTGGCATATTCCGAAAAAGAATGCCAGCAAGTACTTATACGAGATACCCGCTGTCAGGCTGAGCGCTTCAACTTAAACCATGTTATGTCGCCCCTGGATTTATCTCAGCCGGACACAAGTCTCAGCTGCTCTACATATGTCTGGTGCTCTGACAGACCTATGTGTAATTGAAAAAGGGGTGGTACTGCGCACTAGCGTTGCAATCGATGTCATAGCTGGAAGGTCGCTCTAATGTGCCAGCGTAGAAAGTCGCTCTGATGCTCATGCTGGCACTGACTGGGTACGGTCGCTTTGAGGTGAACAGGAAGAACTAAGAAAGAAGAAAGGTGTAGGAGTAGGTTCAGATCGAATAGGTGGTTTGGATACGTCTCTGTCAGTGAGCGCGGGGATTACGTTCAATCCAAGATTGAAATAAAAAATCGACCCCAAGCTTCATCGAAACCTTCAATTAACTCGTACATGCTCAATAAAAGTCACTAATAGCTGCACTTGCTCCGTTTACTTGACTTTACATCTCGTCTCGACATGATGTTACTTGATATAGAATCTGTTTTTCTAATTTGGTCCTTCTCTTGAGCTTATCACAAGTGCTGGACTTGCGCGATTCATCCAAAATTAATCTTCCGCCTCTTCAAATTCATCTCCGCTAAAAGTATTTTTTTCATCACGCCCCGTTCATTAATTTTGCAATGACGAGTTCAGGCGGAGACGAGAAGAAACAGGAAAAAAAATAACGCTGATTTCTTTTCTCCCCACTGCATAGGGGCTTTTTCGTCGATTTCTATCATGGATCCAATGATGTTACAATTTCCTTATCTATCCATCTCATCACATCACTCCGCTTATCTATCCATCTTATCTCATCACTCCGCTTACTTCAACAGTAGCCCCTGTATCACCTGATCACTTGTTCCACCAAGTTCCATACCCTTCTATGCTGACTGATGCTCATCCTTCGCTCAGTCATCCTTTCCATCACTTTCCATCACTTTCCACCCCTATGTACTAGTAGTATATAAGGCATGTACTCAGAGCCCTAAGCCCTAAGCTTGAGCTCTTCGTTCTCATAGCCAAACACCTTGTCACCTAGTCCACCAGTGTGCTCATTGAGCCTCATCAGTACCAATCGATCCTCTCTGTTAGGGCAACACTACACACTATAAAAGCGCACAGGTTCTAACAAGTAAAAGACAACAAGGGTAGAGCTTAAGATGACTAAGGAGGGGTCACACTGTGAATAGTGGATATCCTGAGAGAACTCAACTGAGGTCTCTAGGTCTGTATTGCCAGGTATTTATACACAAACATTCTTGGTGCACAGACCAAGCAGTGCTACTTTAGGGGTGGTCTATTCTATAGCTATCCTACTAACTGGAGTGATGAGGAATGATGATGTAATCCCTTCTAGAACCTTCTGCTTAGTAATGATTACCTAATGATTACCTAATGGCCATACTGACTAATGATTACTTAAGCAATGACTAATCCTCTTATTATGTAATGATTATGTAAGAGTGTTATGAAAGCGAAATTAAAATGAAAAAATGTCTATATCATAACACTCTCAGGCCCTAACTCGGCTCTCAGCTTACTCGTCACTCTGCTCTTACTCACTGTTACAGCCTTTGGCTTAACACTAGCTCAAGCTTACCTACCTGCCGACGTTTTTACGTCTAGGCAACCCAACTCACCACGGCCCAATTACCAGCACCAACTACCAGACCAACTTGATGTTCCACTTGGAACCACCAGTACAAAGTCTTTGAAGACACAACCAGGGGAGAAACTCGATACTACTCCTGGGAACAGACACAACCAAATCAACCCCCCCACTGGTTCTACCTCACCAACGACCCAGAAGACGCTGCAATCCACTTTGAGATAGCCGTCCCCAACTACCGTGAAATTTTTGAAGAAACTCGTACACCTAACCCATCTCCCATCCAACCGACCATCGAACTTCCCACCCCACCAGTTTCCAACATCCAGCAATGACAACCTCAGTCTACACCTCTCCCACACACCCCATCCACTAGCACCACGCCATCCCACATCCCTCTTTCCCCTCAACCAGCACCTACTTCACTAGCCAACATGTCCACCCCAACCCCCACAGGAGAGGCCCGCCTCAGCAAACCCAACAACTTTGATGGCAATAAAAGCTATGCCCGCTGCTTCCTATCCAGTTGCCAGGCCTACCTCTCACTCAACGAACGGATCTACAACACGGACAAAAGCAAAATCATCTTTGTCCTCTCCTTTATGCAAGAGAAAGCTGCAGGAGACTGGGCCACCAACCGCACCACCGTTGCCCTTGCCCCAAATCCCACTACCAACACACCTACTGGTTTTGGTACTTGGGTCGACTTCCTCAATGATTTCAGGAACACGTTCATCACCACGGATGACAGTGCCGACGCCAGACGCCAACTCCTGAATATCAAGCAGACAGGCACAGCTGATGACTACAACACTCAGTTCAGATCCCTGGTCACCCGCTCCAACATATCAGACAAAAATGCGCTATCCGAAATGTACCAGCAAGGTCTCACCCGTGGCCTCATACAACGCATCTATGTGAGAGACAAACTTCCCGACACCATGGAGGAATGGTACCAAGCAGCATCTCGGGCTGACAATCTTTACCACCGACTCCAGGCCCTCAATGCCACCAGCACCACCACAACATCCTCCACACCACGTTCTACCCGCTTCAAAAACCTTTTTTCCACCACCACTTCCTCTTCCCCACCACCTACCAACTCACCCAACCACCCCAAGAAGCTGACACCAGAAGAACGTGAGAAATGCATGAAGGAAGGACATTGCCTAGCCTGTCGGGAAGTCGGACATAATGCTCGGGACTGCACCAAATACAAAGCCCGCACACCAACCACCATCCGCCAAGTCGCTCCTGACCCAGTACCTACAACTCCAGCACCTGTGGCAGCTGAACCAGCAAAACCCACCTCAAAGGCTGAAATCATCACCCACATCCACTCCCTGCTGCAGAATGCAGGCAATAATGTTGCGGAAGAAGTCCTGATGGAGCTAGACAATACAGATTTTTGAAACGGAGGATCAGAAAGGCGCTGAGCCCTCCCATTACCATATCACCTGTACTTGTATCTGATTTGTCGAAACCTACAATGCGAATTCCTGTTCAAGTTAAAGTTTATGGTCAAACCGTCTTAAGCAATGCCCTCATCGACTCTGGAGCAGAAGGAAAATTCATCAACTCAAAATTCGTTGCTAAACACCGTATCCCGGTTCAAAAACTTGTCAAACCCATCCCAGTCCACAATGTTGACGGCACCCCTAACCAAAATGGCACCATCACACATTACACACTTCGCCCCCTCTTATTCGGAAACAAGCTCACCATGGCATTCCTCCTGGTCACTTCACTTGGAAAGGAAGACATCATCCTGGGTCTACCTTGGCTTAAACAGTGCAACCCCTTAATCAATTGGAAAGAAGGTACCATTTCTATTAGGCGAACCACTACAGCAACCTCCCTGGCCCAGCGCACCACCAAAACCATTAAACCACTCAAGGATTCAATACCGGCCCATTACCACAACTTCATCCACCTATTTGAAAAGAAGGCAGCAGAACAATTTCCTATTGAACGACCATATGACCATGCTATCAATCTTAAACCAGATTTCATACCTCGCGATTGCAAGCTTTATTCCATGACACCACAAGAAGAAGTCGCACTAGATGAATTCCTCACTGAAAATCTACGCAAAGGATACATTCGTCTGTCCAAATCACCCATGGCATCACCATTCTTCTTTGTCGATAAAAAAGATGGTACTCTCCGACCTTGCCAGGATTATCGTGCACTCAATGAAGGAACCATCAAAAACGCGTACCCCCTCCCACTCATTGGTGATCTCATGGACAAGCTCAGAAATGCCAAGTACTTCACAAAATTGGACCTACGATCTGGGTATAACAACATTCGCATCAAAGAAGGTGACCAACACAAAGCTGCATTCAAAACCATCCGTGGTCTTTTCGAACCCACGGTCATGTTCTTCGGCCTCTGCAATTCCCCAGCCACTTTCCAGATGTTCATGAATGACATCTTCCGAGTTATCATCACAGAAGAAGCCATCCTCATTTACATGGATGACATCCTCATCTTCTCTGATAACCTGGAAGATCTTCGTCGCAAAACCAACTGAGTCCTCAATGTTCTACAAGAAAACGATTTGTTTCTGAAACCAGAAAAATGCATTTTCGAAGTTCAGGAAGTCGAATTCCTGGGCATGATCATACGCCCCAACAACATTCATATGGACCCCGTCAAACTCGCTGGCATTCAACAATGGCCTGAACCCCACACTGTCAAACAACTCCGTAGCTTCCTTGGATTCTGCAACTTCTACCGCCGTTTCATCCCCAACTACTCCAGCATTGCCTACCCCCTTAATGAACTCACCCGCACCAATGAACCCTGGAAATGGAACGAACTTCGAACTAATGCATTCACTACCCTCAAAAACCTCTTCTCTTCACAACCAGCCCTACTCATCCCTGATAAGAATAAACCATTTATCCTCGAAACCGATGCATCCAAGGTCGCCTCAGGAGCTGTCCTATACCAAGCTAATTCCAATGGAGACCTCCAACCATGTGGATTCATATCTGAAGCATTTGGACCTGCACAACAACGATACGAAGTCTATGATCGAGAACTACTTGGCATTATCCGAGGGCTTACAGCATGGCGACACTATCTCTTAGGCGCTCCCCACACCACGATCATCTGGTGTGACCACAAGAACCTATCCTACTTCCGGGCAGCCCGTCGCCTCACTCCTCGCCAATCTCGCTGGAACCTTTTCCTATCCCAATTTGACATCTCTATCACCCATAAACTGGGCAAAGACATCCCTGGTGCCGACTCTCTATCTCGATGATCTGATTATGGCACTGAACCCGATGAAGAACGAACTCTCCTCCCTGATGCCCTATTCATTGGCAAAATTGATGTTGACCTCCACAACCGCATTAAAGATGCCCAAACCACTGATCAACTTGCCAATACCATCCTCCATGCTAAAACTCTTAATATCCCTTCCCCCTTCAAATTCTCCCTTGATGACTGGACAATTGACTCCAACCTTCTCCTCTTTCGCAAACACATTTATATTCCTGATAACAAAGACCTTAAACAACAAATCCTTCATCTTTTCCATGATCTCCCTTCTTTTGGTCACCCTGGCATATTCAAAACCACTTCCCTTATTCGTCAACACTACTGATGGCCTGGCCTTACCATTTTCGTCAAAAACTTTATCAATGGCTGCGCCACTTGTCAACAAATGAAAATTAATACCCATCCCACTACTCCCCCTCTCACTCCTATCCCTGCCGATCCATCCGCATTACCCTTTCAATCTGTTTCTATTGATTTCATCACCGATTTACCCCTTTCTAACTCTTTTGACTCCCTTATGGTCATTGTAGACCATGACTCATCCAAAGGCATCATCTTATGCCCCTGCAACAAAACCATTGATGCCCTCGGCACTGCACTCCTCTATCACCAGAATGTCTACCACCACTTTGGACTCCCTAAACGTATCATCTCTGACCGAGGCCCTCAATTTGCATCACATGTTTTCCAAACCCTCTGCTCTCACCTAGGCATCAAATCCAAACTCTCCACCACCTATCACCCACAAACTGATGGACAAACGGAACGAGCCAACCAAGAAATCGAGGCTTATCTGCGCATTTATTGCGGTACTGCACCAAATACTTGGGCCGAATCCATCCCTGACCTCAAATTTTCTCACAACCTCCAAACCCACTCCATCACTAAAACCTCCCCATTCAATATCATCCTCGGCTATAACCCTAACCCCATTCCACCTGCCATTGAACCCACAAACCTCCCATCCCTATCTGAATGACTCCGCCTTCTCACCACTATCTGAAAAGAAGCACTAGCTGCACATGACTTAGCCTGACTCCACATGGCTCGCCACACTTCTCGCAACTTTACCCCATTCAAACTAGGTGACAAAGTCTGGCTAGAAGCCACCCATCTTCATTTCCCCAATTGATCCTGCAAACTATCCCCTAAACGGGAAGGACCATTCACCATCAAACAAGTTCTTTCCCCTCTCAACTACCACCTTACCCTCCCAAAAGCTTGGCGAATTCATCCAGTCTTCCATGCTTCCCTTCTTACCCCATTTGCTGAAACCGACTCTCATGGCCCATCATTCACTCAACCACCGCCAGACCTTATCGATGGCCACAAAGAATTCGAAATTGAAGCCATCGTCTCCCACAGTGGCAATGGAAAGCGGCGCAAATATCTCATCAAATGGAAAGGCTACCCATCATCGGCAAATGAATGGCTCAAAGAAGCCGACTTCGAAAATGCCCCTGAAATCCTCAATGACTATAAAACCCTGCACTTCCTCTAATCATTCCCTCACTCCCCCACATTCTACACTGCAATAACCTAGCTTCCCCCTCTTACTACACTATGCCTGTCCAATGACTTAACCCTCGCACCACCCATTCTCACTCCCCCTACCCTCAACACCATATAGCCAACATTCGTCACCTGCATGACATACTTGACAACCCACTACTCCGACCCGCCATCGACGAAATCATCAACCAACCCGAAAACCACAATATCCAAATACCCCTATATATCCATGACGTTCTCCAGTTGGATATCAACTCAATCCACCAACAAAGGCGGATCCTCACAAACATCATCGACACCCATGCTGTCAGCCTACATGCCTTCCGGTCCATGATGACCCAGAGTCACCAATCTGAACACCTTCACAATGAGCAAAGCCTCTTTTTCCTCAATGCTGCACTGCACCATGGAGCGGCTGACACTCTAGCGCAATTCTTCGAGGATGTTGACACTGATATCAGCTCAACTGGCTCCCCCCCACCTTTGGCTGTTGCTAACCCAGACTCCCGTCCCTCCGGCTCACCAGAAAACCCAATCACCATCGTTGATGACACAGAAGACCAGTTTATTGAGGTATCAGAAACTGCCATCCAGACCTCCCCAACTTCGTCACAGTCGTCCACCCATGGACACGGGTCTGCTGATTGGAATACTCAGGTACTCCCTTTTGGATGACACACCATTCGAGTTTCCCCTAGACCGGTAATATGCATCCTTTGCGGTGACATTGGGCACAACCAATTTACTTGCCCCTACCCATCCAACTGAAACATGTCAGAATTTGGTCCAAGATTGACCTAAAACTATACTTGTCTGCAATGACAATAAACTACCAGTGCGTTTTCTTACTATCTTTTCATAAACACCCATTATTCCCATCCGTCCTTCTGCACCAGTAAATGGTTGCCCCCTGTTTCTTTTTTTTTCTTTTTTCTTTTATTTTGTCTTAACAATTGCAGAGAATTGTTGATCCTTGAAAGGGAGGCAATGTTACAATTTCCTTACCTTATCCCATCACATCACCCCACTTATCTATCCATCTCATCTCATCACTCCGCTTACTTCAACAGTAGCCCCTGTATCACCTGATCACTTGTTCCACCAAGTTCCATACCCTTCTATGCTGACTGATGCTCATCCTTCGCTCAGTCATCCTTTCCATCACTTTCCATCCCTTTCTACCCCTATGTACCAGTAGTATATAAGGCATGTACTCAGAGCCCTAAAGCCCTAAGCTTGAGCTCTTTGTTCTCATAGCCAAACACCTTGTCACCTAGCCCACCAGTGTGCTCACTGAGCCTCATCAGTACCAGTCAATCCTCTCAGGCCCTAACTCGGCTCTCTGCTTACTCGTCACTCTGCTCTTACTCGTTACCTCGTCACTGTTACAGCCTTTGGCTTAACACTTTCCAAAATATGATGAATGATATTTTCTATGACCTTATCACCAAGGGAGTAGTTATTATCTACATTGATGATATCCTTATCTTTACGGAAACAATGAGAGAAAATGATGAGGTTGTAGAAGAAGTTCTCAGGAGGCTCCTTGAAAATGACCTATTCCTCAAACCAGAAAAATGCAAGTTTGGGCAGACATCAGTCGAATTCCTGGGAATCAGGATAGGGAATGGGGAAATACGAATGGTTGAGGAAAAGGTAGAAGGAGTAAAGGACTGGCCCATTCCAACAAAACTTAAGGAGGTGGAATCATTCTTGGGGTTTGCAAACTTTTATTGATGCTTCATTAAGGACTTCTCCAAAATAGCACAACCCTTGAATCTTCTCAAGAAGAAGGACCAGGNCTGRCATGGGGAAGGGAACAGCAACAAGCTTTTGATGAACTCAAACAGCGATTCTGTGATGAACCAGTCATTGTTATTCCTGACCCAAAGAGAGAATTGCGAGTAGAAGCAGATGCTTCAGACTATGCTACTGGGGCTGTATTATCCATGAAATGTGAGGATGACAAATGGAGACCATGCGCTTACCTGTCAAAAAGTCTAAATGATGTGGAGCAAAATTATGATATTCATGACAAGGAACTCCTGGCAATTATTCGTGCTTTAGAAGCATGGAGGCATCACTTAGAGGGAGCAACACATCCAATTGAAATATGGTCTGACCATCAGAATCTCCAATACTTCATGACGGCTAAGAAATTGAATAGATGACAAGTGCAGTGGTCAATATTCCTGTCCCGATTCAATTTCACTATTATTCATAAACCAGGCAGTAGTATGTCCAAGGTAGACCTTCTATTGAGACGAGTAGACCATAAGGAGGGGGTAGAGGATGATAATAAAGACGTTGTCCTGTTAAAACCTGAACTTTTCCACATTAATGCCACAAGACAAGGCCATGTTCTAATAAATGGGGAAGAACAGAACCTCTTGAAACGAATTTGCAAAAGTCAAGAGTGGGATGAACCAGTTGTTAAGGCAGTAGAAGAGTTAAGGAAGACAGGGTGAAAAGTCATTANGGGGGGAAGAGTGGGCAGAAGAGCAGGGACTGGTCTTATATCGAGGAAAAGTGTATGTACCAAGGGATACCCAGATCAGAAGGGAAATAGTGAAACTACATCATGACTGGGCAATAGCAGGACATCCAGGAAACTGGAAAACCTTAGAATTGGTTTCACAAAACTACTGGTGGCCAGGAATGACTAAATTTGTACAATCCTATGTCAAAGCCTGTGACAAATGCTCGCGTCATAAAGTATTCCCAGAAAAACCAGCTGGGAAACTTGTGCCAAACCCTGCACCTTCTGAACCATGGCAACATATATCAGTGGATTTTGTCACTGGACTACCTGAAGCACAAGGATTTAATGCAATACTAGTAGTTTGTGATCAGTTCTCTAAACAAATCCATATGATAAACACTCAAGACAAGACATCTGCTCTAGGGTTGGCCACCTTGTTCAGAGATAATGTGTGGAAACTCCATGGACTACCTTTGTCGGTTATCTCAGACCGTGGACCTCAGTTTGCATTGGCATTTACTAAGGAATTGAATAAGCTGCTGGGAATAAAAACCAGCCTGTCAACAGCTTTTCACCCTCAAACTGATGGGCAAACAGAAAGAATTAATCAGGAAATTGAACAATATTTACACCTATTCATTGATTACCGACAAGAGAATTGGCCTTCTTGGACACCAATGGCAGAATTTGCATATAACAATAAGATCCAATCTGCAACCAAGAACTCCCCATTCTTTGTAGTGTATGGAAGGAACCCAAGGATGGGATTTGAGCCAATACGAGGGTCAAGGGTAGAATCAGCAGAGGACTTTGTACTGCGAATGAAAAGGGTGCATGAGGAAACAAATGTGGCACTGGAAAAGGCAAGGGAAGAAATGAAAAAATATGTAGACAGAATTAGAGGAGAGGCACCCAAATACAAAGTAGGCGATAAGGTCTGGTTGGAAACTAGTAATCTAAAGATAGACCGTCCCACCTGGAAACTTGCTGAAAAACGTATTGGGCCTTACCCCATCACCCGTATCATTTCAATCATTTCACCTAATGCTGTTCAACTGCGCTTGCCCCCATCGATTAAAATACACCCAGTAGTCAATGTCTCTCATGTTTGACCTCATGTTGAAAGCTCAATCCCCGGACAAAGGGCTGAACCAACCCCACCTGTTCAGGTTGGAGAAGAGGAAGAGTGGGAAGTAGAGGAAATACTTGACTCACATATCTACCAAGGGAAACTACAGTTTTTGGTAAAATGGAAGGGATACACTGATGAAAGTAACACCTGGGAAGCAGAAAAGAATTGTGCCAATTCACCACAACTAGTTAAAAAATTCTACAAATCCCACCCAGTGGCACCCAGGAGAATACGTGCTTTAGACTTTCATTCCCTAACCTTTAAACCCTACCAAAACTTCACTGAGTCATCATCAGTCCTTGGTAATCACCTGGAAGTCGATTCCTAAGGAGGGGGTAGTGTTATGATATAGACATTTTTTCATTTTAATTTCATTCTTATGGAACTCTTACATAATCATTATATAATCAGAGGATTAGTCATTGCCTAGGTAGTTATTAGTCAGCAGGGTGCATCATGTAATCATTACTAAGCAGAAGGTTCTAGAAGGGATCACACCATATTGCATCATTATGGCACCATCATTCCTCATTGCTCTGGTTAGTAGGATAGCTATAGATTAGACCAGCCCTAAAGTAGCACTGCTTGGTCTGTGCACCAAGTACATTCATGTATAAATACCTAGCAATACAACCCTAGAGACCCCAGTTGAGTTCTCTCAGGATATCCACTATTCACAGTGTGACCCCTCCTAAGTCATCTTAAGCTCTACCCTTGTTGTCTTTTACTTGTTAGAACCTGTGCACCTTTGTGGTGTGTAGTGTTGCCCTAACAATAGTGATGATAGTTAATTGAATTAAACTGAGGTTCTAGGAGTGCTACCTTGCCCTCCTTTTATACTGTACAGAGGCGACTGTCACCTGCTCTGCTGCGCAGTGTGGCTTTACTACTTATGGCTATCTAGACTGTGGTTACTGTGCATTGCTGCACCTTGGTTGCTGTGCACAACTGTGCTTTGTCCTTATGACTTGTGGGCCTCTTCCTATATGGTCATCCCTTGCTGCACACAACTGTGCTTTACTGCTGCGGCTGCTGCACACTATAGGTCTCTTCCTGCTTTGGTCAACCTTCCTTATGTCCTAGTTGTCCTGCTTCCTTCTGTACTTCTATTACCTCTTTAGGGAATAATGCTTTGCTAGAACCTTCCTGTCTGTTCACAGCTATTCCCTCTATGTCTGCATATGGCTTCCTGCAGAGTGCCTGTGGGGTTCTGCCTTGTTTGAATGTGTTTCCCTTTGATAATGGCAATGTGGCCAAGCGCCATGATTGTCATTTCCATGTTTGGTTTGTGGCTTGATAGCCATGTTGTGTTATGATATAGACANTTTTTTCATTTTAATTTCGCTTTCATGGCACTCTTACATAATCATTACATAATAAGGGATTAGTCATTGCTTAGCTAACCATTAGTCAGTATGGCCATTAGGTAATCATTAGGTAATCATTACTAAGCAGAAGGTTCTAGAAGGGATTACATCATCATTCCTCATCGCTCCAGTTAGTAGGATAGCTATAGGATAGACCACCCCTAAAGTAGCACTGCTTGGTCCGTGCGCCAAGAATGTTTGTGTATAAATACCTGGCAATACAGACCTAGAGACCTCAGTTGAGTTCTCTCAGGATATCCACTATTCACAGTGTGACCCCTCCTTAAGTCATCTTGACCCTTCCCCTTGTTGTCTTCTGCTTGTTAGAACCTGTGCGCTTTTATAGTGTGTAGTGTTGCCCTAACAGTAGAACTCAACTCCTCTTGCACACCTTCTAAACTTTCCCTTCACCGCTCTATCATCAGTGTTTGCTCTCTCTAGTCGTTACTCTGGCTGCGCGTACTCGTCGTACACAACGCGCCGGTCTACGTCCTCGAGGATACTCCTTACGTTCATACTCTTATCTCCGACACATCAGCTCTTATTCGTCACCCAACACTTCATTGCATCGATCCTATAAAGCAAAGCACCGGCTTCCTTGGCGTCCTTACTGGTGCTAGCTCCTTGGTTAGTGATCAGCTTTGTTGGAAACCCCCCATCTTCCCACACACGTAGAAATCAGAGGGACTGTGGGTCTCTCGCTACGTGGCAGTTTCATATCCGTTCTTTATTAAATCGCACCCTTTGGTCGTGGTGATCTTCTGGTGACTGCGGTATCCAAAGTCACGTGATGTATTACAAAGCGTCAGGCCGGTAGTTGCGAGTACTAGAGGCTGTGCCTTATAGCTCCACGGTTCAGTTGCTCTCGATCATTGCCTGGCGGCGCCGTAGTCAGTTGAATAGCTAGATAGTTAGTTTACAAGTAGTAGCTTGTTTTTCAGATGTCGTTTAGTCATCCAGGAGGAAACCCAGGAGGGTCTGGTGGGCCGACGGGTACAGCAGGGTCGATACATGCGCAGCAAACCCCAGTAGATGTAAATGCTTTGCTCCAGCTAGTGGCAAACATGACGACCCAGCTGCAAACCCTGACGCAGGTGGTACAACAGGGTCCGGCAGCAGCACCGGCACGACCAGCTCGAGCACCCAAAGTAGCAGTCCCAAATGTCTATGATGGGGCGATGGATAAGGCAGAAGACTTCATTCGGGAAGTACAACTTTATGTCAACACGCATGCAGCAGAGTTCCCTAGCCATGAGGAGGTCATTTACTTCACACTATCATACATGGGGGGAGGGACAGTACAAAACTGGAAAAACAACGTGTTGGAAGCATGCTCGGTCGCGGCTGGACAGAACCCCCCAACTTTTCCCTATGCGTCATGGGAAGTATTCAAAAATGAATTTCAGGAGCAATTCGGTGACCCAAATCCAGTAGCGACAGCGATAGCCAAAATGGAGGCATTGCAGCAAGGCACAGACACCTGTGATGAGTTCACTGTAAAATTCCAAGCTCTTGCTCCGCGGACCCACTATAATGATGCGGCGCTTATAGAACTTTACAAAAAGAAGCTTAATCGTCGCTTACTTGAAAAGTTGTACTCATTACCGAACATGCCTAACACGCTCCAGCGGAACCAGACAACTGGTGACAAGGGGTGGTACCAATGGGCCATGCAATTGGACAGGCAGTGGAGAGAATTTGGGGCACAGAAGCGAGTAGATGGGGAGGCGAGAAAGGCAACTGGAAGCACAAAAGGAGGCACAAGTGCTAGGTCAGGGCAGCAGGAACAGGGGAAAGCTTGGAATGCGCCAAGTTACAACAGAACTGGACAAGGCACAGGCCAAGCCAGAGACCCAAATGCTATGGATGTGGATCAGACCAGATGCCGTCCACCAGTCAAATGTTTCAAATGTGGAAGAGAAGGACATTATGCCGCGCAGTGCCGATCACGCTTGGATATACGAGCCATGACGTATGATCAAATGAGGGAGTATTTTGAGGAGGAAAGTGCGCGAAAGAAAGATGGGGAGGAAGTAAAGAAGAAGCAGGAGGAGGCAAAGGATTTTCCCCAAGAGTCGGAGTAAAGTTTCCCATACTTACGGCTCAATGTAACAGTTCTGCTTCTAATAAATTAAAAGAGGGGCCTTCCTTTGATAGGAAGCTTGGCGTTGATAAAAAGACGTGCTTAATTCCTCCTTTACCNAAAAAAAACAGAATTAGGGNAAAAAATTCATATTCTCCATACAAAACCCAAACTCAATTATCATTCACACCACATTACAAAAGCCGGATACACATGAAAGACTAGAAGTAGAGGCATTAATTGATAGTGGAGCCACAGGACTTTTCATTGACAAGGAATTTGTAAAGCAAAACCGGTTGAAAACTCGGAGTTTGGGCTACACCATTCCAGTTTTTAACGTAGATGGAACAAAAAATGTGGGAGGAAGCATTGAGGAAGAAGTTGACCTAGTTGTTGAATACAAGGAGCACAGGGAACTAGCGACATTTGAAGTATGTAACCTGGGAAAAACAGTTCTTATCCTTGGACATAACTGGTTGAAGAAACACAACCCTGAAATTGATTGGGTAACTGGGGAGATTAGTCTTACACGCTGTCCAATATCTTGCCATGATATCAGGTTTGAAGAGGAATGGAGAAATGCGAAGGGATTGTCAGACCTGGTACCAGGAATTTGGGGAGATGAATGTAGACCAGACGATGAGGAAGCATATGAAAGAAGAGAAGGGTGGTTATGGGGAGAGAAGGAAAGTGAAGATGAAGACATGCCTGATCTGATGGACGCCTCAGATGAGGTTTATGATGAAAAATATGATTGGAAGATCAGAGAAAGAGAAGTACGGGGAGTGGAGAAAAGTGGACTGGAGCGCATACCAAAGAAATTCCATAAATATCGAAAAGTCTTTGAGAAGGAAGCATCAGAGCGTTTGCCAGCTCGGAAACCATGGGACCATGAGATAAAACTCAAACCTGATTTTGTCCAAAAACGAGCAAAAATATACAACTTATCACCAGATGAACAACAGGAATTAGATGCATGGCTAGAAGAAAACCTTTGAAAGGGGTATATCAGACCATCTAAGTCACCCATGACATCGCCTGTATTCTTTGTTGATAAGAAGGATAAGAGCAAGCGGATGGTTACTGATAATCGATATTTGAATTCCGGCACAATAAAGAATGCGTACCCATTACCGCTCATATCTGAAATCATTGACAAGGTCAGGGGGGCCAAGTACTTCTCCAAGCTGGACCTCCGATGGGGATACAACAATGTCCGAATCAAGGAAGGAGATGAAGAAAAAGCTGCTTTTGCAACTAACCGTGGGTCATTTGAACCATTAGTTATGACCTTTGGGTTGTGTAATGCTCCCAGCACCTTCCAAAATATGATGAATGATATTTTCTATGACCTTATCACCAAGGGAGTAGTTATTATCTACATTGACGACATTCTTATCTTCACTGAAACAATGGAGGAAAATGACGAAGTGGTAGAAGAGGTTCTCAGGAGACTCCTTGAAAATGATCTATTCCTCAAACCAGAAAAGTGCGAGTTTGGGCAGATGTCAGTTGAATTCTTGGGGATCAGGATAGGGAATGGAGAGATACAAATGGTGGAAGAAAAGGTTCAGGGAGTAAAGGACTGGCCAGTTCCAACAAAACTTAAGGAGGTGGAATCATTCTTGGGGTTTGCAAACTTCTATCGACGCTTTATCAAGGACTTCTCCAAAATAGCACAACCCTTAAACCTCCTTAAGAAAAAGGACCAGGCTTGGACTTGGGGAAAGGAACAGCAACAAGCTTTTGATGAACTCAAACAGCGGTTCTGCGATGAACCAGTCATCGTTATTCCTAACCCAAAGAGAGAATTGCGAATAGAAGCAGATGCTTCAGACTATGCTACTGGGGCTGTATTATCCATGAAATGTGAGGATGACAAATGGAGACCATGTGCTTACCTGTCAAAAAGTCTAAATGATGTTGAGCGAAATTATGATATTCATGACAAGGAACTCCTGGCAATTATTCGTGCTTTAGAAGCATGGAGACATCACTTAGAGGGAGCAACACATCCATTTGAGATATGGTCTGACCATCAAAACCTCCAATATTTTATGACAGCAAAGAAATTGAATAGACGACAAGCGCGATGGTCCCTATTCCTGTCCCGATTCAATTTCACTATCATCCATAAACCAGGCAGTAGTATGTCTAAGGTTGACCTTCTATCGAGACGAGTAGACCATAAGGAGGGGGTAGAGGATGATAATAAAGACGTTATCCTGTTAAAACCTGAACTTTTCCACATTAATGCCACAAGACAAGGGCATGTTCTAATAAATGGGGAAGAACAGAACCTCTTGAAACGAATCCGTAAAAGCCAAGAGTGGGATGAACCAGTTGTTAAGGCAGTAGAAGAGTTAAGGAAGACAGGACGAAAGGTCATTAGGGGGGAAGAATGGGCAGAAGAGCAGGGACTGGTTTTATATCGAGGAAAAGTGTATGTACCAAGGGACACCCAAATCAGAAGGGAAATAGTGAAACTACATCATGATTCAACAATAGCAGGGCACCCAGGAAACTGGAAAACCTTAGAATTAGTCTCACGAAATTACTGGTGGCCAGGAATGACTAAATTTGTACAAACATATGTCAAGGCCTGCGACAAATGCTCACGCCATAAGGTGTTCCCAGAAAAGCCAGCAGGGAAGCTTGTGCCAAATCCAGTACCTTCTGAACCATGGCAACACATATCAGTGGATTTTGTTACTGGACTACCTGAAGCACAAGGGTTTAATGCAATATTAGTAGTTTGCGATCGGTTCTCTAAACAAATCCATGTGATAAACACTCGAGACGAGACATCTGCTCTGGGGTTGGCCACCTTGTTCAGAGACAATGTGTGGAAACTCCATGGACTACCTTTGTCGGTTATCTCAGACCGTGGACCTCAGTTTGCATCGGCATTTACTAAGGAATTGAATAAGCTGCTGGGAATAAAAACCAGCTTGTCAACAGCTTTTCACCCTCAAACTGATGGTCAGACGGAAAGAATTAATCAGGAAATTGAGCAATATTTACGATTATTCATTGATTACCGGCAAGAGAATTGGCCTTCTTGGACACCAATGGCAGAATTTGCATATAACAATAAAATCCAATCTGCAACCAAGAATTCGCCATTCTTTGTAGTGTATGGAAGGAACCCAAGGATGGGATTTGAGCCAATACGAGGGTCAAGGGTAGAATCAGCAGAAGACTTTGTACTACGAATGAAAAAGGTGCATGAAGAAACAAATGCAGCATTGGAAAAGGCAAAGGAAGAAATGNAAAAAATATGCAGACAGAATTAGAGGAGAAGCACCCAAATACAAAGTAGGTGATAAGGTCTGGTTAGAAACTAGTAATCTAAAAATAGACCGTCCCACCCGGAAACTTGCTGAAAAACGTATTGGGCCTTACCCCATCACCCGTATCATTTCACCTAATGCTGTTCAACTACGCTTGCCCCCATCAATTAAAATACACCCAGTAGTCAATGTCTCTCGTGTTCGACCTCATGTCGAAAGCTCAATCCCTGGACAAAGGGCGGAACCAACCCCACCTGTTCAGGTTGGAGAAGAGGAAGAGTGGGAAGTAGAGGAAATACTTGACTCGCGTATCTACCAAGGGAAACTACAGTTTTTGGTAAAATGGAAGGGATACACTGATGAAAGTAACACCTGGGAAGCAGAAAGGAATTGTGCCAATTCACCAGAACTGGTTAAAAAATTCTACAAGTCCCACCCAGCGGCACCCAGGAGAATACGTGCTTTAGACTTTCATTCCCTAACATTCAAACCCTACCAAAACTTCACTGAGTCATCATCAGTCCTTGGTAATCGCCTGGAAGTCGATTCCTAAGGAGGGGGTAGTGTTATGATATAAACATTTTTTCATTTTAATTTCGCTTTCATGGCACTCTTACATAATCATTACATAATCATTACATAATAAGGGATTAGTCATTGCTTAGGTAATCATTAGTCAGTATGGCCATTAGGTAAGCATTAGGTAATCATTACTAAGCAGAAGGTTCTAGAAGGGATTACATCATCATTCCTCATCGCTCCAGTTGGTAGAATAGCTATAGGATAGACCACCCCTAAAGTAGCACTGCTTGGTCCGTGCGCCAAGAATGTTTGTGTATAAATACCTGGCAATACAGACCTAGAGACCTCAGTTGAGTTCTCTCAGGATATCCACTATTCACAGTGTGACCCCTCCTTAGTCATCTTGATCCCTCCTCTTGTTGTCTTTTGCTTGTTAGAACCTGTGCGCTTTTATAGTGTGTAGTGTTGCCCTAACAGTAGAACTCAACTCTTCTTGCACACCTTCTAAACTTTCCCTTCACCGCTCTATCATCAGTGTTTGCTCTCTCTAGTCGTTACTCTGGCTGCGCGTACTCGTCGTACACAACGCGCTGGTCTACGTCCTCGAGGATACTCCTTACGTTCATACTCTTATCTCCGACACATCAGCTCTTATTCATCACCCAACACTTCATCGCATCGATCCTATAAAGCGAAGCACCGGCTTCCTTGGCGTCCTTACTGGTGCTAGCTCCTTGGTTAGTGATCAGCTTTGTTGGAAACCCCCCATCTTCCCACACACGTAGAAATCAGAGGGACTGTGGGTCCCTCGCTACGTGGCAGTTTCATATCCGTTCTTTATTAAATCGCACCCTTTGGTCGTGGTGATCTTCTGGTGACTGCGGTATCCAAAGTCACGTGACGTATTACAAAGCGTCAGGCCGGTAGTTGCGAGTACTAGAGGCTGTGCCTTATAGCTCCACGGTTCAGTTGCTCTCGATCATTGCCTGGCGGCGCCGTAGTCAGTCGAATAGTTAGCTAGCTAAATAGTTAGTAGTAGTTTGTTTTCCAGATGTCGTTTAGTCAACCTGGAGGAAATAACCCAGGGAGTAACCCAGGAGGATCTGGTGGACCATCGGGTACAGCAGGGTCAATTCATGCGCGACAGACCCCAGTTGATGTAAATGCCTTACTGCAACTGGTGGCAAACATGACAACCCAGTTGCAGACCCTGACACAGGTGGTGCAGCAAGGGCCAGCGCAGGCACCAGCACGACCTGCTCGGGCACCCAAGGTAGCGGTCCCAAATGTCTATGATGGGGCAATGGATAAGGCAGAAGATTTCATTCGGGAAGTGCAGCTTTACGTTAACACACATGCGGCAGAGTTCCCTAGCCATGAGGAGGTCGTCTATTTCACGCTGTCATACATGGGAGGAGGGACGGTGCAGAACTGGAAAAACAATGTGTTGGAAGCATGTTTGGTTGCGGCAGGGCAGACTCCCCCAACTTTTCCCTATGCGTCATGGGAAGTATTCAAAAATGAATTTCAGGAGCAATTCGGTGACCCAAATCCAGTAGCGACAGCGATAGCCAAAATGGAGGCATTACAGCAAGGCACAGACACCTGTGACGAGTTCACTGTAAAGTTCCAAGCTCTTGCTCCACGGACCCACTATAATGATGCAGCGCTTATAGAACTTTACAAAAAGAAGCTTAATCGTCGCTTACTTGAAAAGCTGTACTCATTACCGAACATGCCTGACACGCTCCAGCGGAACCAGACGACTGGTGACAAGGGGTGGTACCAATGGGCCATGCAATTGGACAGGCAGTGGAGAGAATTTGGGGCACAGAAGCGAGTAGATGGGGAGGCAAGAAAGGCAACTGGGAGCACAAAAGGAGGCACAAGTGCTAGGTCAGGGCAGCAGGAACAGGGGAAAGCTTGGAATGCGCCAAGTTACAACAGAATGGGACAAGGCACAGGCCAAGCCAGAGACCCAAATGCTATGGATGTGGATCAGACCAGACGCCGTCCACCAGTCAAATGTTTCAAATGCGGAAGAGAAGGACATTATGCCACGCAGTGCCGATCACGCTTGGATATACGAGCCATGACGTATGATCAAATGAGGGAGTATTTTGAGGAGGAAAGTGCGCGAAAGAAAGATGGGGAGGAAGTAAAGAGGAAGCAGGAGGAGGCGAAGGATTTTCCCCAAGAGTCGGAGTAAAGTTTCCCATACTTACGGCTCAATGTAACAGTTCTGCTTCTAATAAATTAAATGAGGGGCCTTCCTTTGATAGGAAGCTTGGCGTTGATAAAAAGACGTGCTTAATTCCTCCTTTACCAAAGAAAACAGAATTAGGGAAAAAATTCATATTCTCCATGCAAAATCCAAACTCAATTGTCATCCACACCACATTACAAAAGCCAGATACACATGAAAGACTAGAAGTAGAGGCGTTAATTGATAGTGGAGCCACAGGACTTTTCATTGACAAAGAATTTGTAAAGCAAAACCAGTTGAAAACTCGGAGTTTGGGCTACACCATTCCAGTTTTTAATGTAGATGGAACAAAAAATGTGGGAGGAAGCATTGAGGAAGAAGTTGACCTAGTTGTCAGATACAAGGAGCACAGGGAACTAGCGACATTTGAAGTATGTAACCTGGGAAAAACAGTTCTTATCCTTGGACATAACTGGTTGAAGAAACACAACCCTGAAATTGATTGGGTAACTGGGGAGATTAATCTTACACGCTGTCCAATATCTTGCCATGATATCAGGTTTGAAGAGGAATGGAGAAATGCGAAGGGATTGTCAGACCTGGTACCAGGGATTTGGGGAGATGAATGTAGACCAGATGACGAGGAAGCATATGAAAGAAGAGAAGGGTGGTTATGGGGAGAGAAAGAAAGTAAAGATGAGGACATGCCTGATCTGATGGACGCCTCAGATGAAGTTTATGATGAAAAATATGATTGGAAGATCAGAGAAAGAGAAGTACGGGGAGTGGAGAAAAATGGACTGGAGCGCATACCAAGGAAATTCCATAAATATCGAAAAGTCTTTGAGAAGGAAGCATCAGAGCGTTTGCCAGCTCGGAAACCATGGGACCATGAGATAAAACTCAAACCCAATTTTGTCCAAAAGCGAGCAAAAATATACAACTTATCACCAGATGAACAACAGGAATTAGATGCATGGCTAGAAGAGAACCTTCGAAAGGGGTATATCAGACCATCTAAGTCACCCATGACATCACCTGTATTCTTTGTTGATAAGAAGGATAAGAGCAAGCGGATGGTTACTGATAATCGATATTTGAATTCTGGCACAATAAAGAATGCGTATCCATTACCGCTCATATCCGAAATCATTGACAAGGTCAGGGGGGCCAAGTACTTCTCCAAGCTGGACCTCCGATGGGGATACAACAATGTCCGAATCAAGGAAGGAGATGAAGAAAAGGCTGCTTTTGCAACTAACCGTGGGTCATTTGAACCATTAGTTATGACCTTTGGGTTGTGTAATGCGCCCAGCACCTTCCAAAATATGATGAATGATATTTTCTATGACCTTATCACCAAGGGAGTAGTTATTATCTACATTGACGACATTCTTATCTTCACTGAAACGATGGAGGAAAATGACGAAGTGGTAGAAGAGGTTCTCAGGAGACTCCTTGAAAACGATCTATTCCTCAAACCAGAAAAGTGCGAGTTTGGGCAGACGTCAGTTGAATTCTTGGGGATCAGGATAGGGAATTGGGAGATACAAATGGTGGAGGAAAAGGTTCAGGGAGTAAAGGACTGGCCAGTTCCAACAAAACTTAAGGAGGTGGAATCATTCTTGGGGTTTGCAAACTTCTATCGACGCTTTATCAAGGACTTCTCCAAAATAGCGCAACCCTTAAACCTCCTTAAGAAAAAGGACCAGGCTTGGACTTGGGGAAAGGAACAGCAACAAGCTTTTGATGAACTCAAACAGCGGTTCTGCGATGAACCAGTCATTGTTATTCCTAACCCAAAGAGAGAATTGCGAATAGAAGCAGATGCTTCAGACTATGCTACTGGGGCTGTATTATCCATGAAATGTGAGGATGACAAATGGAGACCATGTGCTTACCTGTCAAAAAGTCTAAATGATGTTGAGCGAAATTATGATATTCATGACAAGGAACTCCTGGCAATTATTTGTGCTTTAGAAGCATGGAGACATCACTTAGAGGGAGCGACACATCCATTTGAGATATGGTCTGACCATCAAAACCTCCAATATTTTATGACAGCAAAGAAATTGAATAGACGACAAGCGCGATGGTCACTATTCCTGTCCCGATTCAATTTCACTATCATCCATAAACCAGGCAGTAGTATGTCTAAGGTTGACCTTCTATCGAGATGAGTAGACCATAAGGAGGGGGTAGAGGATGATAATAAAGATGTTATCCTGTTAAAACCTGAACTTTTCCACATTAATGCCACAAGACAAGGCCATGTTCTAATAAATGGGGAAGAACAGAACCTCTTGAAACAAATCCGTAAAAGCCAAGAGTGGGATGAACCAGTTGTTAAGGCAGTAGAAGAGTTAAGGAAGACAGGACGAAAGGTCATTAGGGGGGAAGAATGGGCAGAAGAGCAGGGACTAGTCTTATATCGAGGAAAAGTGTATGTACCAAGGGACACCCAAATCAGAAGGGAAATAGTGAAACTACATCATGATTCAGCAATAGCAGGGCACCCAGGAAACTGGAAAACCTTAGAATTAGTCTCACGGAATTACTGGTGGCCAGGAATGACTAAATTTGTACAAAAATATGTCAAGGCCTGCGACAAATGCTCACGCCATAAGGTGTTCCCAGAAAAGCCAGCAGGGAAGCTTGTGCCAAACCCAGTACCTTCTGAACCATGGCAACACATATCAGTGGATTTTGTTACTGGACTACCTGAAGCACAAGGGTTTAATGCAATATTAGTAGTTTGCGACCGGTTCTCTAAACAAATCCATGTGATAAACACTCGAGACGAGACATCTGCTCTGGGGTTGGCCACCTTGTTCAGAGACAATGTGTGGAAACTCCATGGACTACCTTTGTCGGTTATCTCAGACCGTGGACCTCAGTTTGCATCGGCATTTACTAAGGAATTGAATAAGCTGCTGGGAATAAAAACCAGCTTGTCAACAGCTTTTCACCCTCAAACTGATGGTCAGACGGAAAGAATTAATCAGGAAATTGAGCAATATTTACGATTATTCATTGATTACCGGCAAGAGAATTGGCCTTCTTGGACACCAATGGCAGAATTTGCATATAACAATAAAATCCAATCTGCAACCAAGAATTCACCATTCTTTGTAGTGTATGGAAGGAACCCAAGGATGGGATTTGAGCCAATACGAGGGTCAAGGGTAGAATCAGCAGAAGACTTTGTACTACGAATGAAAAAGGTGTATGAAGAAACAAATGCAGCATTGGAAAAGGCAAAGGAAGAAATGAAAAAATATGCAGACAGAATTAGAGGAGAAGCACCCAAATACAAAGTAGGTGATAAGGTCTGGTTAGAAACTAGTAATCTAAAAATAGACCGTCCCACCCGGAAACTTGCTGAAAAACGTATTGGGCCTTACCCCATCACCCCGTATCATTTCACCTAATGCTGTTCAAACTACGCTTGCCCCCCCATCAAATTAAAATACACCCCAGTAGTCAATGTCTCTCGTGTTCGACCTCATGTCGAAAGCTCAATCCCCTGGACAAAGGGCGGAACCAACCCCACCTGTTCAGGTTGGAGAAGAGGAAGA
>SGPK01000401.1:0-23568 GCA_004802695.1 Phellinidium pouzarii
CGCGCGCAGCGCACCGTCCGAAAGGGCGAGAAACACATGAGGCGCGTCGAGCGCAAGATGGCCAGGCTGGAGGCGAAGATGGCGAAGAGGGGGATAAGCGGCGGGATGGCGGCGGGCATTAGGACGATGGTGGATGGAGGTATGGCGGGGAGTAGGGGAATGGGGATGGGAATGGGCGCGATGTTTGATGCACGCAGGGACATGGGTACGGGGCCGGGGATGGGTGCAGGGCCGGGGATGGGGATGGCTGGGATGATGAAGGAGATGATCACGAACGCTGCATTTAGCGCCATCGGCGGCGGTGGGGAGGGGGATGGGTATTACAGGCTTATTATTGTTGATGTCGCTGCTTGAGCTTGGAAATGCTTCGGAAGTCGTTCACTGGAGTACTTACACTTTTATTTTGTTAAAACTTGGAGATGTTTTCTTTTTGATCAGTTCTTGCTTTCATTGAGTGTGTAGTAAGGATATTAATTAAATAGTGTCAAGTCACAATTAAATTATATTTCGACTCTGAAAGATGGTATTTTATTTCGTAATAAGTTGAGGTTACCATAAACTGTCTTCGGAGATTTGTCCGGGATGATGTAATATCGATTACTGCATGGGGTGCCACACTTGGCGATGATCGACATGATCGACCTGAACTTCTTCTAGGATCTGCTCGAGTCAATATTGATACTTGTCGAGGTGGCTTTTATTTTCAATCTTACAATACCTAATTTTTTTTTTCAAATTTCCATTGTCTTTCTTAGGGATGAGCTTCATTAATGAGAAGGAATAACCGGTATCTGAATACAGTAGACAACGATAGCCGCAGCGATAGCCTCAGCGATGGGCGCTGAACAGCATGTCTTACAATACATGCACTGCAATAAGGCGCTGATCTCGATGCTGTACTCAATGAAATGTGCAATGTATAAAAGACATCAGCGTCCTTTGCATCGAAACTAAACACTCACCACCTTAAAAGTCCCCACTTATGGCTGATTATCCACCCACCGACGCGCAGAAGGCTCCTCCGAACGACATTGCCGATAGCTTCCAATTCCAAGAGACACCACACGTGTTTTACGACCGCGCGACGGAATCCGACGTTGCCAAGTCGCGCAATGGAAAGGATCTCGCAGGTCTGCTGCATAACAATTTGAACATCCAAGACGCGCCTCCTGCATACCATGCTTCCCGAGAGGGGCCTAGCTCTGCGCCGCCTTCATACCGTATGGGTCGACCGTCGTCTGAACGATCTATACCGACTTCATCTCCTGGAGCTCGTGGGCTGTATCCAGCGCCCACCGGCGCTCCTCCTTGGGCGTCCCATAATGAATGTTTYCCCCCCCCTCGTACTTTATTCGAAAGGAAATAGGCTCGATGATGGATTCTACGTTGCCCCTCCACCATCTAACGTAGAACCGCATCCTTTCGCCCAGAGAAATGTGAGGGAGCCAGAGTGGACAAAGTGAGTTCTTTTCTAAATCCGTTTTCAATCGTCTCGTGCTTGAAGTTTATTGATATCGTACAGATTCCTTAACGACATCCGCGCGTTTGGCTGTTTCTGAGTCTCGGAGTCCTCTGCCCTCGCCCATGTCCGGAGGAATTATCAGAAGTGCATTTTCTTTTTACCTCTGTAAAGACACCTACTTATCAGACCTCGTCCAGACGTCCTTTATTCTGTGTCTGCTGCAGCTATAGAGAAACAACGTGGGCCATCTCGCAATAGCCAAAGTCCTGGCGCGCTCGTCGACATGTGGAACGAGGTACGTGTATATTCCTTATTTTCTTTTTAAAACCCATTTTCTTTCAAAACAATAGCAGAACTCATGTGACTGTTCTTAACCGCAGACCTTCTTCCACCCGCGCGGACTCGATGTTGTCCTCGCGAAGGGCTCTCGCAGGTTGAGCGGAAACTTGTCTCTTCCTCCTCCCGACTACTGCAACCCTGGCGCACAGTTCAACGGGAACACGGCTTCTCGCTCTTCGTCTTCCATGCCTCCTCCTGTGCCTCCCATGCCCATGCCTTCGCCAGGGTATGATCCCAGATCTCGCGACCTTCCTCCGAACGGACAAGATATGCGGAGCCCCGGGCCCGGATACTTCGATTCGGCACCGGCGCAGTGGCCTGAGTCTGAATACCAGCATGGTCGTAATCACACGAGACGCTCTCAGTCCGTCTCGTCATCTAGCTCCTCGTCTTCGTCTTCGTCATCTTACTCTTCCTTGGACGACTCTGGGAAGAAGGACAGGAAGAAGGACAGGAAGAGGAATCGCTCGTGGGAGCCTCCAGCTCAAGCGCAGGCCCCGTTCTATCCGAATCCGAATCTGGCGGCAGGACCTTCAGGCTCAGGTCCAGGCTCTCGTGGAATCGACTTCGCCGGTATGGGTATGAGCATGGGTATAGCACCCGGCATACCCTCCCCGCGCGCCCTCCGCAAACAGCAGCGCGCCGAACGCCGTTCCCTACGTGCCCTGCGCAGGGAGCAGAAAAGAGGCGGAAATCGAATTGGAAAAATATTGGAGACGGGGATGGAGATGGGGATGGGCAGGGGTAGGGGTATGGGTGGAGGTATGGGTATGGACAGAGGTTTAGGTAGGCGAATGGATATGGGTATAGGTGGGCGCATGGGTATGGGTGGAGGTGGGCGTATGGGCGGGCGTATGGGCGGAGGCCTTGGTGAGAGGATGGGGATGGGGATGGGGATGGGGAGAAGGCCAGGGTTGGTGGGGATGGGTATCGGTATGATAAGAGACATGGCCACGAGCTCTGGCTCTAGCGGTGTCACTGGCTCTGTTGGAATGAGGGAGGAGGATGAGTATTACAGGCTCATTGTTGTTGATATTGCCGTTCGAGCTTGAAGCTGCCCCGAGTTCTTTAATTTCTTATGTCGAATGTGTCTTTTTCGAGCCAGGTTTTGCTTTTTGTTATGTTATTGAATAATCAGGTAGGCGAAAGAAGAAAATATGACAATATTTATTGATTATGTACTATCGTAAATGGGAAATGTAGTAAAGAGGGAGTTCACGCCAATACTACGATGTCGTGCTTGGGCTTGGTGAACGCCCTCGAATCCATGGCGGTCAATGGTCAATATTTTCAGTTTGATTTAGACATTCAAGTTACAAATCAAATTGAACATACGATTCTATTTTATGTTTTGCGTGGGTCAAAGGCCGACCCAGGTCAGGTCAGATAGAAAGCAGAGTAGGTCAGGCTAGTGGCCGGCATACCCTCAGAGGCTTGACCTGAGTCAAGGTCAGGGTCAGAGGTTTTATACTGTGACCTGGCCTGACCCGACCTTTGAGAACACTAATTCTATTACTTACGAACAGATAATAATGATATGGGCCATCGGTTGAGTACTTGCCGAAACAATGATATGAAGAAACTGTGTAGCTCATGATTTACTAGTAGTGTTACTCCGAGTCCTTCAAAGCTTCTTTAGTGTCAAAAATAAAAATATTTGTGACGTGCAGTTTTAACGATGCATTCCTCATATATAGGAACTTCCTTTGAATCTACCGCTCCGAGACCAAGAGCATAGTGAAATCTTAAAACCCAAGGACTCCAGCTGGAGCGCAACTGGAACAAGTGAACGAACGCCGCACTAGATTGAAAGGAACCGTAAATACAGATGGATGCAATACTGATTTACAATTTCAGAAGCCACTCTCCAGACGACGCATGCGAAACATATCATGTTCCTTTTTAATCAACCCACCTCGCACGACATCCGGGGCCCACATGACATCGTCATTCAAAAATGCAGGATATCGTACTTCTCCTGCTTTTCCACACCAGTCAAAGTCAACCAGAAGACCTCCTCGTCCACCCTTGATAACCATGATATTAGAACGTCGCAGGTCCCCAAACACAAAGTCATCATTGTGCAACAATTCGATCGCCCTCCTGACCTCCGCTAGAGCAGGCGCTGACAGCTTCTTTTTGTGGAAGTAGTCGTACGCATCCTTTCCAACGACGTAATCCATAACCACCATCCAGAAACCCCCGCGGATACGTACGCACCAGTGCAGTTTCGGAGCAAGACCATGACCAGCCAAGAGCTTATGAGCAGCTTCACAGTAGTTGTGGGCGAATTTCACAAATACATCGACGCCATTCATCTCACCACGGAATACAGGGGAAAGCCCACTGGATTTTCTCTTGCTGATAAAGCGTAATCCAGGCAATATTGTGCCGTCCTTGAGAATCGGGAAAGGCATACACGGCACGCAATTCGCTCTGTCGCACGGTATGACATTTCCATAATACACTTTCAGATTGTTGATGGCTTTTGCAGTGACATGAAATATACGCGCAACCCGGACGACGCGTTCCTCATAGTCCGGACCTTCTCCCAGATAGACGTAGTCTGTAAATGGCTGTACGATCACATCGCCCTCGACGGTAACCGCACCCATGATACATAGACATGGCCCCATAATGGAGAAGAGCACGCAAGGAATGCAGGAACTATAGCCAAGTTTCATGTACTGTAGGAGTTAAGCTAAAGTCACGGTCAATTAGTTAACCGAAGATACGCACCTTTGCACTATGCTTCGCATACTGAATCAGACAACCTGGATCACCTCCACGTCTAGGTTCCACTTTGTACTCGATATAGCCAAGAGGGGCAATAGCCCACTCGTCAATGTTTTGTACAATGCAGCCGTCAGCCTTTTCATCACCAGATAGTTTGAAATCTCTCTCAATTTTATTGCCTAAGAGTAAGCCGATGATGTGACTCATTTCATTCACCCTTGCAGCTTCATCCTTGTGAAAGTCAACGGATCTTTGTAATAGTTGGTGTGAATGTATCAGCTCGGCCTCCGTTGTCTCTATGGAATCCAGGTTGCACAACTCATCCGCCAGCACGGCCAGCTCCTCATTGTATATCGTGACAGGAGGACCTCGGAAGATCTCCGGACAAGATGACAGACTCATATCTGGAGACTCGCTCATCTCTTCCAGCTCAGATGGCAATTCTATTCAAAGCAATAATATTCGTAGCAAAGATCATTTCAGCATTGATACATGATCGAAAAACACTCGCACTCACTGACGATTATACTAAGTGTCTTCTTGGGGGGTCGCTCAGAGAAGATGTCGCTAAGTTTCTCGGTAAGTGACATGTCATCCTCAGGGTCATGGCTGTCATTGATATATGTCCTAAAGTTTTCCTTGAAAGTTTTAGCATTTTCTGCGGGGATTTCAACTTTCCACAAGCGCATGTCGCAAGCATGAATGTGGGCGAAGGTAGGCTGCAGCTTTGCTTTGATTTCGTCCTTCAGTGTACCGACAGATTCGGTGTTAGCTATTTCGACCGAAAACAATCTAGAGATACTGGGCTCATCGCCATCATGATAGACGAAGCAGAAAAGTCTAAGAATCTCGCCAGACATGGTGGTAAGAGTATGAGTATGAGGAGTGGCAGAACTGCTCGCAATTTAAACATGGTCAAAACGTGATCAGAATGTCACATGATTGTAAAGATCCGATAGGTGGCTTGGCTTTATTCGTCCGTCCACAACCACAACCACAATTCTCTCACTAGGTTTATTGTCTCCCAGATCACAATATTTGTTAGCATGAGACTCAGATCAAGTAATCGCAGCGGTGCGTGCCAGAGTCCCTGACTCCGATTTTCTCCCCTGACCCATGGAAGTTCATGCCAGTGGCATCGCATACCTACTAAGTAAAAGTAAAATTTTTGAGTAAGCTCCAGATTGTATCAAAAGGTTACTGACAGACTGGCATAAGTTCAGCCGTCGCAATCCTCTAAAACTGTCGTGTCACACGACTTTAAGTTAAGAAACGCTACTGACACGAGGACTCAGATGTCTTGTCTCTCGGCCCGCCAACTTCACGTCTCAAAGCATTCTTGATATTTTAAAAGAGAGAGCAGAGAGCAGCATGTGCTGTAAGATATCATGGGACATTGTGTGGAATTCTCGGTATCGCTAGCCTGAGTTGATAAGGATCGATGTAGACTTCAGGCAGGAGGCAGGAACTTGAATACTTAAGAGCATCGTACAGTATTGAAATGTACCCTACTTATGTGTCGCTGGCTCTCTTGATATCGGGATTACTGCCGCTGCTCGCACTGGGGGCCTTACCTGAGCTTTCATCGCGTCTTGGACCTGTAGTCAACCTTGGCTACGCTGCATGCTGGAAATACTACTTCGCCAACAGGAGAACTCAACGGGCCAGTTACTTTCTTCGGCAACATTCCATATGTGCAGGCTCCAGTCGGAAACTTCTTGTGTTTCCGTGCGCCGCAGCAACTCGACGAGTCAATCGTGAAGTCCTGTAATGTCACTATCGCTGACGCACGAAACTGGGGATCCAAGTCAAGGTGGATTCAACAACCCGCGGTGGTAGGCGAAGGATTAGAGGGTATGTAGTTTAACACATTTTCCGAGATGTCGATTATCTAAGAATTCTATTCTGAATACAAATTCGTTGGACGAATCTGTTGCTGTTTTGGTACCTGCCCTCCGTCAATAACATGCACCCACATATGCCCCTGCTTTCAAGTTGCCCACATGGAACAGCGCTAGCTCACCTTTGTTCTGAACCCTCCAACAGGTGTTTCGTAATTACCACTTGTCTTACATCACGAGAATCTGCCCGCGCTTTATTTGCCTTTTATGGTTTCCAAGTGATTGAGCAGAAAGGTTGAGCGTACTAGTTATGTTGAGCGGAAGGGATTGACATCAACATTAGCCACAGACCTCGACTGGCCTTGAGTACCTGAGATATTCTCGATGAAAGGGACTTAAAGAAAGCGTAAGGAAATTGCGCTTTGGCTGTTGGGGAAATAAGGGAGGGAAGCGCGGTAGAAAAGCTGCCAGTAAGAGCACAGCGAAGCCAAAGCACCAGCAGAAGTGACACTAGAAATGACATACGTTTCGGCCTCCATAGCAATAGTACCTGCGCGAGGCAGCCAAATCGAGTAGAAGATACCAGAGGTATGGGCTCCGAGTCTTTGGAAATATACAAAATAGATTGGCATTGGCGAGAAACTGCCTCAGATATCCAGGGTCCAGCACGAGGTCATAGATATACGTTCAAGTTGATTCTACGGTTGATAGAACGACAATACAGAGCACAACTGTGTTTTGTACTTGGCGGCCGGTGAGGTAGCTGAGGCGGCAATCGGTTATTTTCCGAAAGATGCCTTTTCCTTTTTTTCTTTGACATACCGCTGTGGAAACAAATGATTCGACGCTGCAATTAATCAAAACGCTCGGCGTCATTGTTCACGCCCGCGTGAAGATTCCCAAAAACCAGTACTGGGATGCCAGTGAGCAACGAGCGTTCATCAGCTTCTTCAACATAGTTGAAGACAGTCGTTAGCAGAGGTCGTTATCTAAGTCCTACCTACTGCCGCGGAAAGCGAGTTGAGAATGATGGAAGACACTAATTCTGCGAAAGTGAAACCCATTGCATACATAAAGGCCACAGGCATCCGAAATAGCCCTTTCGTGTCGTTCGACCTCCCACATCATCAATGCCTATGCAGACTGCTCAAGTCAGCGAAAACGACAATATACAACTTGCGTATATTGATTCTGGACCTATTCCCGGAGATACATATACGACGCTCGTCTGTGTCCATGGTCATTCATATCACGCCCGTGAGTAATCACTTACTGTTCTCAATAAGCTGTAACCTCTACTCATATGGCTCGTTTTGTGGGCAGAGAATTTCTCTCGACTCTTCCCGCTCGCACAGAAATACAACCTTCGTATCTTTGCGCTTAATCGACGAGATTATACTGGTTCGACGCCGTATACTCGGGCGGAGCTTGATACTCTTACAGGAAGCGATGAAGATGCCCGACTGCAATTTCTTAAGGCTCGTGGTCTAGAGATTGCACGGTTCCTTGTCTGGGTGATCACAGAGAAGAAAATACCCCAAATAAGCGCTGATGGGACATCGGGTGGGCTCGCAGTGCTCGGTTGGTCTCTTGGAAACGTGACAACGATGGCATTTCTGAGTTATCTGAGCACGTACCCTCAGGAGGTCATCGAGACGCTTGGACCTTTTCTCAGAACTTTCTTCATATATGGTCAGTGACTACATTGTTTTTGTGCCTTCGACTATCTTTCAAATTACAACACTTGGCAGAGCTTCCTGGCAACAGCTTGGGCTTTCCAGAGCCAGAAGGAAGATACCATGCCCTCGAGGACAATACCGTCCAAGAGCGCATGCGTGGCATCATCTTCGGGCAATGGGTTTCGTCTTACTATGCTCATCCCGCATACACCTCCGATCCTCCCATACCTGCTCAAGACCGGTCAATTACCTCATTACAAATCCGCGTGCCGAAGAAGCCGTACCGCACCTGTACGCTCGACACGCTCACACCGCGCGATCTTCTCACTTCAGTAGACATAGCGCCAGGCACACGCTCCGAGCGGCCGCTGTGGAGGCTCCCGAATTCATTACTACTAGCACAGACGTGCGGAGCTTTGTTTCTCGGGCCGCGGACTAGCTCGAGTCAACTTGACATGGCTTCAGAGCATGATGGTGTAGGGGGGAGCACATTACTTCCTGCGATCAAAGTGCGTGTCATATATGGTCACGCGTCGCTGTGGACTGTCCAGTGGGAGACATGGGCTCTAGAGAAGGAATGTGCGAAGTGGGAGGCCGAAAGCCAGAGCCTTCGGCCTATCAAGTTCATTCCGGTGAAAGATGCGAATCATTTTGTAAGTTCAAACGCATTTCTCAATAAATAAGGTACTAATGTATTTTTTTTTTTTAAATTCCCAGCTACACTGGGATGATGCAGAAACATTTTTGAATATTTGTGTAGAAGGAATTAGAGCATGACATAATTATGATTTGTTGTATTATCTCCTTGTACATTGATCGTCAAGTCGTGATATTCGTGATATTTGTCTAGAACAGCTAAATATGAACGGGAAAAGGGGAAATCATTATTAAATGTGACAATACCGAGCGTTAGGTATCGTTATCAAGAATTATGTGGTCTGCAGGAAGTTACGCATATACAGCGAGATGCAAATGCAAAGATGAGTTAGACTACTGATTCAGGAAGCAATTTTAAATGTATCATTGTAGATGATGTTGATATCTGGCTGGCTCCTTCCCCCGAACCTCCAAACGGAATATTTGGAGACATTGCTCGAAGCGCATCAGAGCAGAGCTAGCAACCTGGCGCGTCTGCCTGCTTTCAGAATACAATGCACGGATGAGATCGGACATCGGCCCACCGTCGAGCTTCCCGTGTCCTAATGATCAAAAGGAGGTAAGAGGAAGAAAAATGAGAAATGAGTGATGAGTGATGAGTGATGATTTATTGGGGAGAGAAAGACTGACCTCCGAGTTCACCGTAATAATCAATTTTGTTTCCGGACGGCGAGGTGAAGCGGAGCGGTTTGTTGTCTACACACATCCCAGCGAGAAATTGCGGGACGCTGCCAACAATATGTCCGACTCGCGAGAGGAGGTCATTCGACTGTTGATTGCCAGTGGCCTTGACCTCTGCAAGACTGCGAACCAGACTTTCTAGCTTCCTCTGCATTGATGTCGTAAATATAGCGATGGACAATAAGTCTGCCATTACTTGTCCAGAGGTAAGGCACACATCATTGCTGTAGCTATTGCTGCACGTTGCGAGCAATTTGACTAGCATCTTATGAACCGTCGATGCTTTGCTATTCAACTCTTCGACGAGCAAGATGATGTCTCTTTCCAATTGATCAGGCTTTTCAGCGTACCTTCTGCAAAATAATGATCTCGAATGAGTATACTAGGAGCTAGTAAGGAAGAAAAAACCGCACCTATGAATTATGATTTGCCATTTCGAGATGACATTCTGAAATACGTTCATATTGTCTATAGCTCGAGAAAGCGCATTGCAATCTGCTCGAGTCCCTCTGTCAGACATATTAAATGAATCGGAGGAGCAAAACGAGTGCCCGTCGGTGTCTGCATTTGAATTTCCTAACGCAGAAAGTGGTAGTTCCGGGAACGGGACCGCTCGTGCAGGAGAGCCGAATGGCTGAGCACCGAACGGACCACGCAAAGACGGTCTCAGCGACGAGTCGTACATTGCGGGAGCCGTAGAAGGCATGCTCTCGCCATACGGATGCGGAGGAAATCTGATCGGAGACTGCGACATTGATGCGGATGAGAAATACCGTACTTCAGCAACAACAGGCGGAGAAACGAATGTAGGTCTAGTAGGAGCTTGATGCGCTAGTATGGGAGTAGGGGAGATATGCATAGGAATTGGGAATACATGCTGAGGTGATCCAGAGGTTGGACTTTTCTTTGCGGATTTGAAGTTGGAAGGGCCCAGGGCCGCATTTCGTGAAGATTTGGACATTGCAGGTATGCAACCTGCAGTCTTGGAGCAATCACTATTTTCAACTCTGCGCTCTGGGACTGGATGTGCGGACCTGGCGTTGACCTTCATGATGTCGTTATAGTACGCGCTCATATTTGCATTCTGCGCTGGAGTGGACATTGGCACAATCTGGTGCCCCTTCCTCCTAGGGTCGTATCGTGAAGCAAGCTGTTTGTACTGTTGGATTCGCCGAGCCTGCAGCTCCGAGTACACCTGTTCCTTGACTTCATTGATGTAGTGCGCCATCCGGCTGCCGCTCACGGCGCCAGGCGCGGGAAATGCAGGAGCAGGACAGAAAGACATAACGCGTTTCGCAATGATTGGGTTAAACAAAAACAAGGACACAGACGAGAAGGCTTGAGAGCGAAATAAGCATTTATTACATACCACAGCATGTAGCTTTAACCTAGCGAAGAGCGAAGCGTTAGATAGTGTAATATATATTGTCTCCCGTGAGATGTCAGTGCACAGGCCTCCGTCCTAAGGCCGGAGCGAAGAAGCCAAAGAGAAGAGTTGAAAGGGGCGATAAATCGCATTTGTGCGGCCGTTGCTGATGCGGCGGAGACGAGACAAGGAAAGCTGTTCAGCTGTTCATCCCTAAACAGAGCAATAATCTTGTCTGAGGGGATATCTTCGTTGTACTACTAGTATTGCTCTTTAGAAAAGCGTGATTAACATAAGGCCTGAGAGTCCAACTGATTATTGCAGTCTTGTGAATAATTTCTCAACTCGCCAGTGAAAGGAATAATAGACAGCCTCCGGTTGGTTGCAGTCATATATTTTGATGTTACTTCCCCAGAAGCTGAAGCTGAAGCAGCTAGAGAACAAGATGAATCGACGTCGAGACCTCGACATGAGGGTCGTCGAAGCGATGCAACGCTGCCAGCGCGTCGTCTGAGTTCAAGAACCGATCCATCCGCGGATCTCCACTCCAGAGTTCAAATCATTTTAAAGAGTATAAATACACATGCGCGCACTATTTAAATCAAATATTAATACGGTATCTAGAGAACACGAAACATAGCAATGTAGTCAAAATATAGCACAGCAAGTACAAGATACAACTTGAACGAGTCGAACGGTAACATCATCTCAGCTCTAAGGTGATACCTATTGATTTACCACCAGTCGCCCTGTGCCTTCATGGCGTCGGCAACCTTGATGAATCCAGCGACGTTTGCGCCAGCAACCAAGCTCGGGAGGACGCCTGCGACAGAAGGGCCATCGGTCGACCACTTCTCGCCAGCAGCATAGCTTATCTATCATCGGTAACCAATCCAAAGACCGTCAGATCGACCATATTTCTTGTGGAGACAAGTTTTAAATATATATACTCTACTCACGTTGTAGCAGTCGGTCATGATTTTGTTGAGACGCGCATCAACATCCTGGGGTGTCCAGGTTAGACGTGCACTATTCTGCGCCATCTCGAGACCTGAGACGGCGACTCCACCGCAGTTGGAAGCCTCTGTGGAGAAGAGGTAAAAGCGATTAGCACGTTTTCCGACTCATATCTCATATTCGAAGAAAAGAACGTACTTCCGGGAGCATACCAGACAGCCTTTCCGCCCTTTACACGAGAAGCCTCGAAGATGTCAATCGCCTCCTGGGTGCAACCCTAAAAGCCACACATTGAGTAAAAAGATTTCAAACCGTGCTTGTCGGATACGCACCATGTTCGATCCCTCAGCAACGATGCGCACACCAGCCTTGACGAGCGCTTCTGCCTCTTCGCCAGACACCTCGTTCTGTGTAGCACTCGGCAGCGCAATGTGAACTTTTGGAAGGAGTGTCCATGGGCGCTTGCCTGCGTGGTACGTCCACGCACCTGCCGATGCGATCGACTCGAGTGAGCCGCCCTTGAGCTTCAGCGCGCTTATCTTCTCGACGTCGGCTTTGGTGAAGCCCTTATACGCGATAATAGTACCCTTAGAGTCGGAGAGCGAGAGCACCGTCGCGCCGAGCTCGATTACCTTAATTGCGGCGTACTGCGCGACGTTTCCCGAGCCAGAGATGGCAACGAGTGTCTCTGGCTTGGAGAGAGAGTACTCAGGGCAGGACCTCTCAATCATCTATGGATTTAGTTTTAAAACAAATTAAGATCAACAGTACTAGTCCTTGAATAAATAAGAGAATTACATACGTGAAGGACATAGTAAATGAGACCATAGCCAGTGGCCTCCGGGCGGATATGACTTCCTCCCCAGTCATTACCTTTGCCTGTGAGGACACCGACCCACTCATTCCTGAGCTTCTTGTATGCGCCAAAGAGGAAAGCAATCTCGCGCACGCCAGTGCCGATATCGCCGGCAGGTACGTCGGTGTCCTTGCCGATGTGGCGGCTGAGCTCCAGCATGAATGCCTGGCAGAAGCGGCGAACTTCGGAGTCGCTCTTTCCCTTCGGGTCAAAGTCAGAGCCGCCCTTGCCACCACCCATGTTGAGGCCAGTGAGTGCGTTCTTGAAGGTCTGTTCGAAACCGAGAAACTTGAGGATGGAGAGGTTCACGGAGGGGTGCAGGCGCAGACCGCCTTTGTAAGGACCGAGTGCAGAATTGTACTAATAGTTGAAAAAAAAATGGGATGACTAGAGACTCCTAGTCTGTGCGCTGAAGAAAAAGCGCACCTGGACACGGTAGCCACGGTTAACGTGCGGGTTACCCTGGTCATCCTCCCACACAACCCGGAACTGGAGGGTACGCTCAGGGATCTGAACGATGTCGAGAGCACGCTGGTACTCTGGGTTGGCTTTGAGGAAAGGTTGGAGCGTAGAGGTAAGCTCGTTGAGCGCCTGTATGTAGTAGCAAAATGTTCAGTGTCGTGTATGTTAGGCACGTTGAGCACACGACGGACCTGCTCGAATTCTGGCTCAGAGGGGAGGACCATGGCTGTTTGGTGGATGTGGAGAGACTGGCGCGCGTTAACTTATAGAACTCACAGGACGGCCCAGCTATCGGCCTATCTATCGGCCTATCATGCCGGGCCGGTCGTTGGCCGGGGTACAAGCCAGAGCTCGAGCCACAATCATATCTTCTCAATTTTTTGATAATATTAATGCCTTTCAGCGCTCGTTTTCCGTCTCGATTCATCGCCCGCAAAAAGTATCCATCACAGTGCCTGCTGGCACTCGCCACGCCTGCCAACCGTAGCGCCGACGCTGGCGGAAATTTAGACCAGCCAGATCAGCCATTCAGTCCACTAAAGCGGGACAAAGATAGATAAGAAAAAACTCGGCCGAGCTTTAAAAGGTCAGGAACAGTATGCACACACATCGCAGGACTCGGATTAAGTATCGAAGTCAAAGAGAGAGAAAAGCTGAAAATTCGCTGGTGCATGTACTGTATATTTTAATCTGCACCCGCGTTCTCATCCATCTCGACATCTGCGGTTTGCGGCCGTTCTTCCGCTTGCTCGACGCTGATGTGCCCTGCAGGCCTCCAGACGCCGCCCACAGTTTGCTTCCAAAGTCTGACCCTCCCGTCATTCCCAGCAGACGACAACACGGTCCTAGTTTAAACATCAGACGTTTGAAAACTTCGTTAAATTTTTTAAAAAGNAAAAAAATATCAGCGTACCCTGTAATGTTCCATTCAACCCTTCCAACGCTCGACCTAGCCGCTTATGAGTATGGCTGGTTAAAGCATCGATGACAACGGCGCACACGTACTTATGATCATCGAATTCTGCTACCAAATTGGCGCTCCATTTCTCATCCAGGCTATTCATGCCTATATCCTCATCGCCTAGATCTGCGCCAGCACTCGGTGACGGGGCAGAAGGCGGCGGTGGTTTCACTTTCCAGATGCGTACGTGTCCGTCGCGGGATCCCGTCGCGATGAGGTGGAACGAGCGGCCGCAGCTTGGCGCCCACGCGATGCTTGTCACCGCGTAAGGCACCTCGCCGTTGCTCGCGCCTGACGCGACGGCAGAATAGGCGCCTGACCTTAGCGAGCCGGCTCGCCCTAACGGAGGGGCCGAGGAGGAAGGCGGGGGCGTGGGTTCAAGAGAGAAGAGTGTTTGCGGGCGGCGATGTGAAGAAAATTGGATGATCTGTTGGAAAATTTAGCTGAAGAAGAGTCTGGAGAAGAAGGATTTGATGGTTTGATAATGGACCGACCTTTACGATCCCGCCAACACCGCTTCCTACAGCAAGCACCTCGCCCCAATAGCGCTCCTTGCACCAACTCACGCACCATCCGCCATCTGCCTCGCGTGAGCCGAGTCCGGGTCTGCCTGCTCCTTGTTGTGCTGCATTTTGCTGTTGGGCGGCTTGGAGGAGGCTCGTCACGCTTGCGCCATCGAGTGCGGAGGTTCCCATTTGCGTCGGAGTAGGTGTGCTCGTCGCGACCGTGTTGGAGAGTGATGAGGGTCCACCAACGGCATGCTTGGGCAGCGCAGGCATGTCAACTTCATCCACAAGCTGCCAGTTCGCAAGCGCTGGCTGCTCAAGACACTCGTAAATGCGCAAGTGGTTGTCCGACGAGATAGCCGCCTGCAACACTTAAAACATAAGCTTACTACTTCGACTGAATCAATCAAGTAATTTACGAGCTTCATCCCGAAATGGTACGGCGCGAACTCGACGGCACGCACGCTGTCCTTCGCGTCGAGAAACACCGCGCGTTCGACCCAACGCGTGCTCCCACCTGAGCTCCCAGATCCACTTGCCTGCGCATCTGAGTCGGCGTGCATCTGTTCCCATATCTTCACCGTGCGGTCAAACGACGACGACGCGATAACGGATCCAAACGTTGGGTGTGCCCATGAGATTTTCGTGACTGCGGCCTCGTGAGCCTGCAATGGTTCGTAAACTTATCAGTCATTCGTCATTATTTTCGCATAGGCATAAAGTATGTATGACCTTCCAGTCGTCTTCGAGCTTCCAGCTCCCCGACTCTTCCTCCAGCACCCAGACCTTTATCCTGCGAATGATGAAGAGTTGAACGGCAGTGATGCAACTCGAGGCGTGCTCACCGCTGGTCAACCCCGCATGTTGCAAGGTATAGTCCGTACGTGTCATAGCATGCATCGGTCACCAGGTCGGTGTGTGCATTCGGAATGAGAGCTGTTTGAATCATTGGTGTACTCGAGCTTTACAGTAAATAAAAGAAAAACAGTATTAACAGAGGTTTGGAACTTGCAGCCAGACACGGCATTCCCACGACACGTCGTTTATAAATTAATCCAATTGAACTGAAGTTACTGAACGAACCACAGTCTGGAGTACATTACATTTTATTTGCCATTAGAAACACGTAGAAAAATCAACTAATGGGCGTACAACTTCTCGACGAGAAAGATCAACTTGATCAACGCACAACTGCTCAAGCTGTGTAACTGTTACTATGCGGGACGAGCTGAATCTACCTAGCAACTGGCGATTTTGTCTGGACTCGAGGTACTCATCGTTAAGAGAGCTAAGCTAACTGTGCATAGATTGAGACGCTGGTTTCGAGGGACGGGCATACATCCAAGAGGGTGAGTTGGGCCGGCACCAGCCTGAGTGAGTGCTACTAGTGACACGTTGTGGCTCGCGGCGGGTGACTCCTTCAGGCTTGGACACAACTTGCTGCGCACAGTCCGTATTTACTTATTACTGCTCGTTCGGTCTTGCATAGATCTGTGCAGACACAGCACAACCCATCTTTCCGTCTGGAGTTTGTTGTGCTTGACAAGAAATAATGGCAAAGGGACAGAAGTCGTCTGCGTCGTCGGGGACACGGAAGAAACATGCGCGCAGGGCAGGTGGCGAGGCTGAACACCAGCTGCCTCTCCCAAAGGAAAAGAAGACCAAGACGAAGGGGAAGAACCAGCAGCAGCGCACCAAGATCTTTATCCCGCCCTCCAAGCCTGCGCCAGTGCGTCCGGACCCGCTGGAGAGCATGGGCCTCGCAAACCAGCTCTCGCCGGAAATGCTTGTCGTGCTGAAACGTCTCGGCAAGAAAGATTCAGTCACAAAGCGGAAGGCGCTGGAGGATTTACAGACTGGGTGGATTGACCGGATGCTGAAGGAGGACAAGGATGCTGAATCGATTGAGGCAACACTGATAACATCGCTGCCTGTGTGGGTGAGTCTATGCATTCAATGAGCCACGTACATGGGCACTCACAATCCAAGCAGCTACATTATGTCCCGGCACTACTCCTGAACTCATCTCGTCGAATCAGGCTGCTGGCCGCTGGCATACATGCTTCCCTGCTTCAGATAGAATCGATTCATGAACAGCTAATCTTCTTCCTGCGCGAGTCAGGTAGTACTGACCAAGTCGAGGCAGTGCTGGGAAGCTGGTGCATGGCTGCAAAGGACGTCGACCGGACGGTTGTCGCCCAGGCCAAGAAAGCACGCGATCTCATTTCCAACTCCTCGGTTGCCTCTATGGACCTCGACGAGAACTCTTTCAACCTCTTGCTGGGCTTCATCAAACGCGCCTTGTTTGATCCAGCTGGAGTCTATGCAGAACTGAATCCTTCACAGCGCTCCGTTGCCCCAAATATTCCGGCCCATGCCTCGCCACGTGCTAAGAGCGGGGCGAAGCAGTCATCTGGAGTTACCCCTGCTGCCGATCCAGTTGCTGACGACAGTCAGACGCGCAGGGATGACGACGAAGAGAATGATGGAGATAGAAAAGCTAGGTTTCGTGTCGGAGCGCTAGGTGTGCTGAGTTGGGTGATAGGTATATAGGACGTATGAGCGTTCTTGAAATCTAGATTCTGATTTTCTATCATCCCTACAGAACAGCGGAAGGGTACTATATCTGACCCGCTCGCTGAGATACTTTCATCGCCTCTGCTATGGACAGGTCTATATCATGGATCCAACCCGCCGTTTTGCGCAACATACTCTTCTTTATCAGGTTTTATAGGCGATGGTCAGCCAAATGTGCGTAAAGCGGCATGGGACGTCGTCTTTCACGTTCTCAAATACTGCAAGGGTAATAAATGCAGTCTTCACAAATACTATGAAGGGTTTCTCAATTTCTGTCCATAGGCGAGGTGGAAAGAAGTCTCCTGCCGCTCACGAGTACTGCCATCCTCAGATCTGCATGGGTCGAACCTGATTCAGGCGTCCGTACATGCATGTGGGAGCCGTTACTCTTATTTCTGACGCGTGAGTACTTTTACTGTTCATCAGATAACATTAGCTTTATTGTTGTCATTATCATTAATGTTCGCCATTAATGATCTCAGAATTTCCTAAGTCCTGGGGGATCGACCGTGACGGGGTGTTCTCTGTTCCGACGAGTGAAGAGAATGAGGGTGAAGGGAATGAAGATGCAGAGGAGAATGAAGACGAAGGTGATGCTGAATCTGATGCGTCTGGAGAAGGAAATAGCAGCTCTATTAGGACATCTGATGGAATCCCCTCAACTCCATCGAGAATGCCCTATCACTCAGAGGCATACCGCGAGTTCTTGCAATTCTTGCAGCTCGGCTGTTATGGCTCGCCAACGCAGGGATACCCGACTGTCGTCATCATTCTTTCAACGATCCCACCATCGGCATGTCATTTGCATTTGTGTCTCGACTGTATAACGAACTTGACAGATTTATTTTCTGCAGATAATAGGGAGTGATCCCGAAGAATGGGCAGATCTTTTTATTTCATTCTGGGCAGCGCTCGACGGTCGGGCACTCTCGTCGCTAGAGCGTACTGCAAATTCAGCTGCATTCATGAGCTCGTTGCACGAATGCCTGATCCTTCTCATCAAGCGTTCCCGAGGATCCCTTAAGGATGCTAGCGAAGATGAAGTTAACGAGAAGAAAGCAATGATGAATTTGTTTATTAACGGGCAGATGTCTAGAAACTGGGAGGAGTTGGTTTCAGAGCGTCTGCGTGCGGATACTGATACTGCTGGGAAGGTGCTTGCGCAGACGTTGGCTAGCCTGGAGAACCTTGATGATGGTGAGTTGCAACATCCACATGGAAATTGACTGCGAAGTTTTATTTAAATCTTCATAGCCTTATTCGCCTCAGCATGGGACCCCATCGCTTCTTCTGTATTGGCGTCTTGCAAAGATCAAAGGGCTACAAGCTCCGGGTTCTCGCTACAATTGGTATTACTCAAAGCCCTGGTTCCGACTTCTCGACCCGGGGCGCTATCGAGACGTTCATTAATGTCCCTCGTCTATATAGCAACGGGAGCCCTGTGCGAGAATTGCGAGACACATCTACAGAGCCAAAGTGAAGAAAGTATCGGAGCAACGCAGCGTCTGACCGAGATTCTTCAAATATTTGGAACGAAAGCCTTTGGCGATTCAGTTCTCGCTAAGGTCGGTATTGAATTGTAGTACTTCTCGCTCTCTCAACATTGATATTCATTCTTTATCATTAACTAGCGTATCGATGAACTCGTCCAGAAGAACCTGTCGATGATCCTAACATCTGATCCTAAACTACTGCTCGCTTATCTCGCACTGCGCAATGACACCTTTATATGCTCTTCGACATGGAATGCAATACTAAAAACTATGGCATCCGATCTCACTACACAAATGCAGGCTCTTCCCATACTTCTTGGCGGCGCCGAGACTGGAATGCTGCCGTCTTATCTCAAGCCCGATGATGACGAGATGGACAAGATGGCGTCGAGGCTCATTGCAATTGTAATCGGTGGAGATGAGCAGAACGAGATGAAACTCACCACAGCACGCCGCCTTTTGATGAAACCTGGTAAGGTCGCCTTGCTGTGGCCAATGATTCATATTTGCACTGATCACATTGTCATTTCCCCCAAAGCCTCCTTCATCTCGCGTCGTTCTGCTGCTGGCCTACTGCATAGCATTGCGTTTGCTTTCTCTGAAAGAGCAAGAGCATATATACGCGGGACTTCTACCTTTGGATCTATGTTTTCGCTAAATGCTCCACTGACACTGATTTCCTCAACAATCAAGGCTCGACCCGAAGCCGCACTGTCCGAAGAAATCCGCGCTTTTCTCCCGGAAATCTTTGGCTTTGGTTTTTTGATTCCGCACTCGGATCACTTTATCACGGAGGCAGAGGTGCTATGTGCACAAGCTAGAGCGATCTGGAAGACTGCATCATCTGCTGACTTGAGTCCTGAACTTCACGATGAACTGTTTGCCTCTGTCCGTGCCATGCTTCGAGAATTAATATCTGACGTGGATTGTCGTCTTTCGTAAGTACTTTATTTGATGACATTATCTAATTCTGATAATTACCGGTGGGTATTTTCTAGGCCCGACGCAGTGCTAAAAGTTATAGCAGAAGGAGATCTAGGGAGTTCATATGATATTTTGGAAGATTTCTTTCCTTCCGAAGAGAGCCTTGACAACATGCTTAATGATCTTCCTTCAAACCCGCCTGATCCTGTTCTAGCTATTGTCGATCCATTGGTTCCTCCGCCCTCCATGTGGAAGGCCGAAGCAAAAGTAACATCATTATATGACATTACTGGCATGTCTGAGTATGCTCGTGTGGTCAATGCATTACTGTCTGTCGCAACAAACAACCGTTATCTTGCGCGCTCGAATATTTGGCTGTTACGACATTTCCTCACGCTTTCTCTTGCGGCCTCCGAACAGTTAATGTTGCGTACGGAGGGGTCTGCATTCTTCTCGCAAGAGGTCTCGGAAACGACTCTGCGTGATATTGACGCGAGAGTGAAGACACTCACGTCCTTCATTCTTGCAAACGTCAATGACGAAGGGTGGCATGCGGCTGTCATTCAGGCTTATCTGAATGGAAACGTTAAGCTCCATACAACTTCCGTTAAAGAGAACACCATCGTCAACTTTGTTGTGTTGATGCTATCAGCGGCATCGAAGGACGACACTGTTCGAGAATCAAGAGTACTATTTACTGTGATGCGACATATTTTGAATGGTGCTCTAACTGCAGATGCCGAGCAGTGGATGGTGCTTAGTAGACGGCTCGAAATGAGCTGTAAGTTACACCGAAGGATGATCATGTTTACCAATTGCTAATTTTCGATTTCTAAGCCCCAAACACAGCTCTTGCAGTCGTTCTAGCTGTCACTGAAATTGCACTCGAACCTCCTACTCTCCTTCATTACCGCAATGAGCTCGCTGCCGGTGTCCTGGGTGTACGTTTATCGAAAGCTAATACGGAGGGGCTCTCACTGCTCCGCCGCTTAACGATCACCGCACCAAACCCAGAGTCAGATGTCGTGTTTTTGGCGCAAAACCGTGCAATGAACTTCATGAAAGTCTGCCAGACCTGGATAACCTCAGAGGAGGAAGATATCAGCGAAGAGGTGGAGAGTGAAATGACACTCATATTTCAGCATTTGGCGCCCATTCTGCAGAACGTCCCCGGCTCGCATTGGGAACTCATCTTCGATGTAATTGAGAATAACCTCGAGGTCTGATCTTCTATTTTTTCGTGGCTCTACACAAAATAACATATTTTGTTACGTATAGAATTGCTCGTTTGCGGACTCCTCTTCCTTACTAGCTCTAGCGCGGACGTTCAAGCTCATACTGACAGTGCAAGATTTGGTCCGTACAAACAAAGCGCTTCGTGCAGTATGGAACGAACACGAACTAGCTATACTCACACTTGTGCGAGATCTTGTGCAGAAGACTCCAGGTATGCATCTCTTCTTATATTGTCTTCTTGATCAGAAAAATGACAATGACTTGCATTACAGTAACCCAATCATCGGCTTCTGTGCCAAGATCCGTCTGTTGGGAGATGGCTTTTTCAATTATGCAGAATTTGCCACCATCCTTGATCGATCATGAGTCCTTGCCGAAGGTCAGAAATCTATTTATTTATTTGACTTGAGCTGTTCATTAATTCTGTATGCATTGCTTCCGGTAGATGGCTCACCTTCTTATGGATCCCTCCACGGATGTAGTAAAGATGGCTTATGCATTGCTACGTGTTGCTGCCGGGAAGCGGACCGAGCACCTCGTCATGGAGGCTGGTATAGATACATCCGACCAAATAACAAGATACGATCTGCCCAAAGAGCTGCTACTGGTATTACTGATGCCATCACCAAACGCTCAACCACAACCGGTGAGTAATTAAATTTTTGTAGGAGTTGGTAACCTTATATATATATTTAAATCTCGGCCGCAAAAAGAACATCCTTAGTTATTTACTTGGTTGGATGATCGTCTTTGATTCGTTCATGGATGCGGTACGTTTATTAGAGTACATCTTCATTTTTGGATTCTGATCTCCATAATTTCTCATATTAGTCTCTTCGAGTTAAAATAGGATACGCCACTCAGCTGCGAGATTTAAATTTAATAAGTTCCAACTTCCTCCCTATAATACTCGAATTACTAGAGATTACTGGCGGCCGAAGCAAAAGTTTTTCTATAGATATCTGGTCCGTGGAAGAATACTTTGTTCAATGTAGGCGTTACTTTCACTCTGATAAGAAAAGGCCATATCGACTTACTCGTCTTCCAGTGTACGATTCCGCATCGCCATTGAGCGCGAAACTTCTTGGCGCTCATCTTCTCTACCGTGCTTTGTTTCATGTGCCTTCTCTCATCTCAACGTGGTGGGGTGACTGCAAAGACAGACAACTGACAACTGCCGTAGCGACTTTGACTACTAAGTACTACTCACCGGTCTTGATCGCTTCAGAACTGGGGCACGTCAAAGATCCCGCCGGCGTCCAAGAGCTCTCGGGTGAAAATTGGAGCATCAAGGTCGCTACCGGCACCGGCGAGGTCACAGCTCTGTATACTGTCGATGAGCAAGAGATGGAGATTGCTGTGCGGCTTCCGCCGGACTACCCGCTGCATAGCATTGAGGTGCGTGAAGTGAAGAAACTAGGTGTGGATGAGAAGAAATGGCGCGGTTGGCTGCTTGCAGTCCAACAAACCGTGACATCTCAGGTANTTTTTTTTTCATTGCAACTTCCCGCAGAAGATATTAAAATGCTATTAGAATGGGCGGATTGTGGATGGGCTTAGCATGTTTAAGAAGAACGTAACACACCATTTCGAGAACCAAACGGAATGTGCTATTTGTTATTCGTATGTGGTCCTTTTCTTTGACCTCGTTTTGTTAGACTGATATCCTACTGACATTTTTGCAGGATTATTAGCGTCACCGAATTATCTCTCCCTAAAAAGCGTTGCAGGACGTGCAAGAATCGTTTCCACTCAGGGTGTCTCTACAAAGTGAGTTCCATGATTCTGAGTAGAGACGAAGTAACTAACAGGCCTGTTTTATTAAGTGGTTCAGCACGAGCCATACGTCATCATGCCCGCTTTGTCGCTCAGACTTTATTTAGGGCGAATGAATATAAAAGTATCTGTAAGGCAGTGTGTGAATATAAAATTAAAGCTATGAAGTTTTTTTTTTTTCTTATTTAAAATAATCCGTCGTATTCGTACCTTTGTTGTTGATAGACAGGCATCTCGAGCCCCGGATCTGCTGTTTTCAAGCGCGGTTTCCCGAAGTACATTTTCATGACAGATAGATGCAGAATGCTATCTGCGTTACCCTTCTAGGTGGACAAAAACAAAACNAAAAAAAGGAGTGCTAGTGATGTACGAATGATACAGACTTAAATTTGCCGACATATGCCGATTATTTACGCATATTCTCGACTTGAATGTCACTCAGTCAGTCAGCGTCAAGTTATCATCCGCATTTTCTTAGCCGATCGTTTTCTGGTCTGGGTCGCCACTGAAGCTCTTGATACGGACCTATTCAAGTGCCGCTCGCTGGTCGAGCAACCTAGCATTAGAATCTAGTGAGAGAATTGTGGTCAAGCCACTCGGAATAAAGTCAACAAGCCACCCGATCTCGACAATCATGTGACATTCTGATCACGTTTTGACCATGTTTAAATTGCGAATTGCGGCAGTATTCTGCTGCCATTCTGCCACTCCTCCTCATACTCATACTCTTATTACGATGTCTGGCGAAATCCTTAGACTGCTCTGCTTAATCTATTATGATGGCGATGAGCCCAGTATCTATGATTTGTTTTCGGTCAAAATAGCTAACACCGAGTCTGTCGGTACATTGAAGGACGAAATCAAAGCAAAGCTGCAGCCTACCTTCGCCCACATTCATGCTTGCGACATGCGCTTGTGGAAAGTTGAAATCCCCGCAGAAAATGCTAAAAATTTCAAGGAAAACTTTAGGACATATATCAATGACAGCCATGACCCTGAGGATGACATGTCACTTACCGAGAAACTTAGCGACATCTTCTCTGAGCGACCCCCAAGAAG
>SGPK01000402.1:0-23554 GCA_004802695.1 Phellinidium pouzarii
TGCGTTTGTCGAGGCGCTCAAGGAGGTTTATGCGGAGAGATACCCGGAGGAGGAGGGTGGGGCGATGGGGTCCAGATCATATGGACGGATTGTGAATAGGATGCACTTTGATCGGCTAGTGGGGATGATGCGAAGGTCGAAGGGGAAGGTGGTGATTGGTGGGGAGACGGACGAAGATAGGCTGAAGATTGGGCTAACGGTGGTGGTGGACGTAGAGGGGGACGACGCGCTCATGGAAGAGTGAGTGAGATATGGCGGTTCCTAGTTTTTTTATGGGGCTGATTGCAGTTTGATAGCGAGCTGTTTGGGCCCGTCCTGCCAATCGTGTCTGTGCAGGACATAGACGAGGCCATCGACTTCGTCAACGCGCGCGACCATCCGCTCTCGTTCTATGCGTTTACGGATAGGCCAGAGGTCAAGCAGAAGCGTGCGTTCTTTGCTTTGAACTTTCAGTTTCATTATTATCTAACTGCTTATTTTAACTGCAGTTATCGATGAGACACTGAGCGGCTCGATCATATTTAATGATACGTTTGACCAGCTCGCCGGTAAGCCTGCGTTTCCTTTCCTTTCGCATCACAATCGTATAGTAATTAAGTACTGCTCCTTCTCCAGTGTACGAACTCCCTTTCTCTGGAGTCGGCGAGTCCGGATGTAAGTCTCTCAAGGAATATACACACACAATTTAAATAAGCTGCGCACAGACGGGTACCAAGTCCTTAGATATGGATTCGATGGCTTCACGCACCTTCGTAGTTCAGTCGACTTGCCCAAAGAGTGCGTCTTTTTCTTTCGCTCCATACGTGTTGATATCCATCCTTTTATATTTTCGTCACGGCATATAGATTAGAAACAGCACTCCGACCGCGCTACGCACCGTACACAGAGGAAACGACCGCGTTCATGGCTGCGAATGCGTACTTACCTATTCCGGCGCTTGAGCAGACGCCCGAACTCGCGCATCTATAATTTGCACTAGCTGACTGGATATCCATTGCTTGCTCTTTGCCTTTATTTCTTTTTCGCTTTATGTGAGGATGGACGGGTGAGTGTTGTTTTAATCGTTAAGAGTATACCTTCGCTTTGAATGTGGTTTCGCGAAAACCCTTGCATTGTCTAATGTAATAACTACTTTCATGTTCGAATTATTTAAAAAGTAAAAAGAGNAAAAAAATGACTCAGCCAAGAATCGAACTTGGAACCATCTGTGATCAACATATGTTAGACAGATATCATAACCGCTAGACCACTGAGTCTCATACTTATTTTATGACAGACATCTATTACATCGCACGCATCTCTGGCCCAACACCAGATGGAAATCGGTTCTTGTTTTTCCTTTCTGTATCCTGTATACCCGTCGCCACGAAACGGCCAAACTAACGAAGAAATCTCACGTGAGTACGGGTCGCACGAATCTTACCTTAAGGACGTGGTTTTTCATCGAGGATTGGGTGCCCTTCGGTAGTCATATTATCATGTTACATTCGAATACCAAATATATGGAGTCGTGGAGTCCCGTTTCTGAGATTTGACCTAGGCCTACGTCTAAATAGACCGGCAGAAATCGCCTTAAACCCGTATACACGGAAATCCGAAGATTCTCCGAACAATCAATGATTACCTCAAATTGCAAGCAAGCCCCAGCCACAAAAGTAGAGTAGATTACGTGAGTACATATGCCAAGTGGCATCCTATTCCTGCGTACATAGTTTGTTTCCAGATAGGATCGCCCAACACATTTCTTGTCCTCATTCACTAAGATGGAAGTGTTCCCATGCTCAAGCTCTGTCTTCAAAACTACAATCCGATGTATCGGATCCAGCAGAGTATGACTGTTTTTCAAGCCACTGAGGATTTATACTTTCTAATGACCTGAATGGCAGACGCAGATAGCGAAACTTTGTACGAGGTTCAAGGATGTCAGAAGATAGTGTTGAAAGGTCGCTACTAGTAATATGAGATTGCACATACCGTTGCTCGAGCCCAAGTTCTGCCCAGCGGACCCAAGGTATTATATGCTTTGCAGCGTCTAAACTAACGTCGTTGAATTTGAATGTGTAAGGCACTATGAAGTGCATTCTCTTTTTCCCCGTTTTTGAGATGTGGGCTTATTTATTTTCAACTGCAGCTTGATGTGTCAGAAATCCTCATCGGAGAAACATGATGAATTTGGCGCTGCCACTTACCCCGGGATTTCAGAGGAGCCGCTTTTTATTTATCACACTCCTACAACAATTTATCATTGCTCATGATTCAGAGTGCATGATAGTGTGCATCCTCGCTGCTTTTGAGATATTATCAACTTCGAGAGATCTTCACTTGAAACGTGGTTCAGAGTTTGGAATATAATGAGCGTATTTGGATTATGTGCTGGATCAAACGCTGCGGCGTATAACATGTGGCGTCCCAACAGCGGCGCAGACTTGGAACCCGAGGATCTTGGAACGGCTTGAAGTTCAAATTGATAGATCCGCAGCACGGACAAAATAGGGTATGGAGTGCTTAAATAACTGTTGCTAAGTTATAGACCGATAATTAGTGTGTATAGAGATAAAAAATCATCACTTTTTCCTGCATCCATGTTTTTTCTTATGTTCTTTCCATCCGGCTGTAAGACAATCGACTGAACAAAAAAAGAATTGCCCGTCGCATGTTCCAGCACATTTTTTGTATTTTATGTCGCATTTTCCGCAAGTGAAGCAACGTCTCCAGGGACCCATGGTTTCCGCTCGAGCGTCTCTTTGGCGATCGCTTTCGTCTAGGTAGCCACCTTCCATGTCTAATTTTAGCTGCCAGATATCGCTGAAGGCGCGAGTTACAGATCTCGACGGTACGTAATCGGTATTGGTGTAGCCTGTGTGGATGAGTTAAATAAAGAGAAAGATTAGATGAGACATATATGTCGCGCCGGTTTCAGGGTCGCAGCATAGCGCCATTTGTGCGCGGTATGAAGGGAATCCCTTCGTGATAACGTGCTGCCATATTTTCGTCTCCGGATCTACAATGAATGTATCGCCGTAGAAGGCGAAATGGAACATCGTCTTCGCACGTAGACAGCAGCGCGTTGCAGCACAGGGTTATATGTTGCAGCCATTTCGGTGCGAGAGCAGGGGAAGTTGCCTCGCAGACGCTCGCGACACCAAGTGCGTGCGCCGACATCAAAGGACCAGAAGTCATCGTAGGATCGTAGGTGTAGTCGCTAGGGTTGCCATGTGCCTTGCGCGCGTGGTGTGCGCCGGAGCGGTTGGCGTTGCCGTAGAGGACGTAGAGGCGCCGTTGGGCGGGACAGCCCACATGCCCGCGAGCAGTCGGAGGTTCGGCTCGTATGTCTTTGGGATGGTTTCACTTGTCCCGCTAAGGTGCTCCCACCGCATTGTGGCCAGATCGAGCACCATAAGGATATTCGTGCCCAGATCGGTATTGGCATCGTCACCGCCGAATATGTAGAGTTTCCCTTCGATAATTTCTGAGCAGAACCCTGTGATGCTACCTGCGTTATATGGCCAATCGCGCCCGTCTTCCCTATGGAATGTGGTGAGGACTTGTTCCCGCCATTCCACCATTCCACCATCTCTTTTAGGTCAATTTGGACAATTAGACGTTCTAGCTCTGTTATGCGTTCTCTATATTCTGCGCCTTCGCTTAGAATGGTATTGCAGTAGGCTCTATTTCCGTATGACATTGCTAGCGAAGAGTTGCATAGAAGAAGATGTGCGCGATGTTGGGATTTGATATGAAGCTATGACTAATTTCAATAAAATGAGAAGTAAGGAAGAATGATAGGCTTACTGTGAAGTATTCTACCAAGACTCGGTGATAGTCTCTCCAAGCTATACGAAATACATCATTGTCTAGGAGTTTCACAGGATGTTGAAGCTGACATGCACACGTACAAGGCTCGTGAGGTTTCGCCACCTGCTTATAACATATGTAAACTATCTCAATCTCCTCAATCCAATCGATCATCTAATGTATAATGAGCCAAAAGTTATGGCAAAAAATAAAGAAGCAACAAACCTCGAGAAACTCTCCTAGCTTGTTGTAGCACTGGGCGATATTGCTTGTGCATGCGATAAGGTCAATGATTGTTTTCCAACCCTCTTCATCGATACTCAGATAAGCCTTGTTTAAGTAGCATGGAGAAGGGAGAGTGGCATCGTCTTCAAGAAAAACACGCATGGCCTTCTTGTACTCTTCGATAGCTTTCCGGTATTGCTTCTGTTTAAAAAACATATTGCCGTCCTCCTTTAAGAGCGCACAACGTAAATACGATGAGTTTGGTGGACGACCAGGATTCTCCATTTCCGAAGATCGAAACTTTTCTATTACAGCGTCGATGGTATCTTTGCCTTGTGATTCGAGTGTACGGAGAAGCTGCAGCTCTGGCCGCATTGATGCTGCGTCTTGAAGCTTGATTCCCACCCACTGGTTTTCTGCGGGATCTACGTTCTCTTCATCTTGTTTCAGAATTTTAGTTGCAAGTGCACGTAACGCATTCTGAACTTGGACTTTAGATCTGCTTGACGGCATAATTTAATATTGTGACTTTTTATTGCAGCTAGGATTAGCTTCCTAGTATGAGGTGATTAGAAGCTTGTAGCACATCAGGAAAAACATTTACTATACTAGAAGTGATGAATTTGTATAGTACTCCATAGTACTCCATAGTCCCCACCAACACCTATGGAACCTAATGAGTCTATGTGGTCTATATAGACCGCATAGTTTCTATAGTAATGCAGGGAACTAGTATAGTGCATTACATCTTGGGAAAGAGATGATCCTACTGATGCATATATGCATGGAATTCATGAGTAATTGATCTGATATTAGGTATATGGACACAATAAATTCAATTGCACCATAGGAATGTAAAATAATCCAAGTAATAGCCAAAAAGCGAAAACCCGCCCACTGACCAAAACTCGAAAATGGAATGGTGGTATCTTCCCACACCTCAAATTAAATATGCAATAACTTGGATATGACAAGTAATACTATGTACATAAGTACATATTCTGTATTGTGTAGTTGCTTGATTACTTGATGATGAAACATATATAGTGTAGAATGTGCATATATGCATGATTAATAGTTTTAGAATTTCCATTTGAAACTATGGAAACTATATTAGACTGTATAGTGTACCCTATATAGTATGTATAGTACTGTATAGTACTGTATAGTTCTGGCATGCAACTATGTAGTCTCACTAAAAGGGGACTAATGAAGGCAACTATGGAACTATGCAAACTATCTAGTGCTATATAGACATTGAAATTTTTCCTGATGGCCTAGCAATGTGGAGAGCAGTAAATGGTGGAGAATGTCACAACACTGGTCACAAGTGTGTATGCGCCAACGGGACGCGGATGGTGTCAAACAATACTTTGCGTGCAGCCAGTGAACAGATTTGTCGCCTTCACAAAATAATGACGATGTACAGTTGTATAGTGATGGCGTTCCATCTCTGTCTCTGCATGCGCCTGTTGTATCAGGGCGCCCACATCCCTTTATTTCCAGTACTGATTTGCCATCGAATGACAAGAAAGCATCTGCAGTTTCCTTTTGAAACAGCGTCTATACTACATGTGGACAGTATTAATACAAAGGAGTGACGGACGAACCGACACATCAAGTCCATCTCGCCTCGTCTCGTCTCTAAATACTCTCGGTACTCCTATCGGTTTACAAGAAAGTGGAGTTATTTCAACTTTCGTGTCGTCTTCTGAAGTCCAGAAGGGGTCAGTTTGGTCAACGAGGCCATTCAATCGACTTCGGGTGGTCAGCCGGACATACGACTCGGAGGAGCTCAAGATAACCGTCCCTTACGTCCTATCCTTCCTGTAGGTTCTGTTGTGGTTGTACAGGGCATCGTAAACACCTCTTTGCAGCAGCAACAGTCCTCGGCCATAGCCCAACGAAATGGACGACCTCTAACCTGTTGAGGCGGGAAACTCGACAACTTCTCGAAATTTCATCGAGTCCATTGTCTTCAGATCCTCACATCCGCACAAAATTCAAGGTACATCCAGATCCGACTCAGAGGCGGGGCCAGAAAACATAGCATCGAGTTCGACCCAGAGGAGATCAGCTTATATACCGTGGAGTACCGCTGGCGATAGTGGCTCGTGAGAATCACAGCGTAGACATGCCCCCCCCCTGAGTCCAAACAGTGTTGACCTCCTTAGTGCTTTCATGAGGTGAGAGGTTTGTAGTTAAATAGTATGCCTCAAAATGTTTACTTTTACTCTAGCATTGTCACAGTTGCCGCTGCTGCCTCTCTGCTCTCAAGTACGTCGTTTATTTGAAGTATTGATAGTTCCAAATTTTGATTTTAACACAAACTTCAGTTCAAATGGACGTCGCATTCTTCACAAACCCCATCCGGGAGTGGTCCTGCACCAACCGTGTTACTATCAATGGGCTCTGCTTTAGGGTTAGCAATTCCAACTCTAGCCCGTGCTTTGGCGACTGCCAGTCCTGAGGTTGCTGCTGCGAATGCACAGCGAGAGCGCGAACTCGAGCGTGAAGAAGGCGAAAGGAATACGTTATGGGGTGGCTTAAGGGAAAGGTTGGTTCACAGACGTGGAGAAAGGAGACGTGCTTTTGCAAGTCGTTCGACTGAATTTTCTCGTCCTGGAGCATCAACAAGAACAGTAGATCGCGAGCGAGGCTCAGATTCTTCCATTATACCTATCTTTCTATTAAGTGAACTCGCACGCGCGTTCAATCTAGGTCCATCTCAAGAAGGCCAGTGAGCGGAGACACAACATTTGTCTGCTGCGTCTTCATTCGCTGATGCAGATCAAAATAGTTTCTCTGAGTCTGAGGAGACGGATAACCGTCGTGAGTTAGATGATGAATCTTCAGATAGCTTTGGACACTTTCTGATCGATTTACAGATGGACCTGAGGATGGCTCTCGCGCAGATGGAGACTGTATCGAATAGTGACTCTGACAGGACCTCCGATGAGAATAGACCGAGTAGGAGTGCTGGAGACTCTGCAGAGAGCAATGACACGGTACGTACGAATGTCGAAAGTGCAAATCCGATCAAACCCGATGCCATTGATGAATCGGTGACTGATTCTCCTGCACGTGTGGGTCCGATTGTCTCCAAAGTCGGAGATGACATTGGAGGAACTCGTTCGCCATCCATGCTTAAAGCACATATATCTTCAGATGAGAATAACTCGGATGCCGAGGTGATGGAGAGTTCCGATTCGGAACGTTCAACTGGCAGCGACAGTAACGAAAACTCTGGATCCCTGCCACCCGATGGCCCCGCCTCATTGGCCGATCCTTCGTCATCTGACAGTGCTTCATCAACATGGGGTGACCATAATTCCACCGATAATTCGCGCGCGATTGACAAGTGGAGGATATACAGATTTCCGGAGGTGCAATTTCCTCAGTCAAGACAACAAAATGGAACGCCGAGCATAGTACCCTCAATCTTCTGCACAGATCATCCGCTGAATGCACAACCGATGGCTGCATCAACAATGGAAACAGTTCCTGATCCAGTCCTGTGCAGGAGCAAGCCGCTAGCTTTCTGGTGCCCATTATCTTAGTTGGCCTCCAGTCCACTAACTCAAAATACTCGTCGTCCTCCACCTCCCCAGGCTCCTTATCACTCTTCCAGACGTGATGATGAGGCTGACGAGGCTGTTCGTAGACCCAGAGATCCAGATGCTGGCAGTACAATCAGAATCAGCTCGACAGAGCCTCAGGTCAGTAGTAACTAGTCATCTAGAGCTGTACGTGCTCTCAGCGGATTAGGCCGCAGAGGTGGCTCAAATACCGCTGATCAGGATCAGGGTCCTCAGGAGGCACTTGGCGGGGCTCGTACGTACTTCATTTACGTTTCCGGGGGTAATGCCTAAATTTTTCTGTGAGCTTTTTACAATGTGCTAAGTGTACTCTGTAGGATACTACCCTCCCGACCATTGAATCCTGACAGGGACCAACACTCTCGACTCATTCGAGGCTTTATGGTTACTGTCCTATCTCTTGCATAAATTTATTGCAAATGTTTAATGATTTGTTCTGACAACAGGGAGCTGGCAGAATTATCAGGCCAGGCTAAACCATCTTTAGCAACTGATGAAGAAATAGAGCGATCTGGACGTGAGGGTTTCAAAGCCAACTCGTTGGAAGATTTCGAGCGCGGCGGACGAATAGCGAGCAATTGTGTGGATAGGGCATGTTAAACCCCCCTTGAACCCCCCTTGTTATTCCGTTGCTCGAGGCTCTGACGTACATACGCAATCCCAGTGTCTCATATGTTTAGATAGTTATGAGTTCGAAGATGACCTTCGCCTTTTATCGCGTAAGCATGCTTTCCACAAAGTATGCGTAGATCAGTGGCTGAAAAGTGGTCGGAACAACTGCCCTGCCTGCCGAAGCAATGTAAGCCAATTAGTCCTTTATATTTTCCATTGAGCTAATGTTTTTGATCTGGATAGAGTGTGAAAGTTGGAGAGTAAGTTGAGCATGCAGCACCATGTCGAAATCAAGTACGAGTTCTCAAATGCACATTATTTCTTATGTCACTTCCTTTTTGACCTGTTGTCTCTCGTTTCCTCTCGTGAACCAGCAGCCTGGTCCGTTTCAGCGTCTTTTCATGCAATTTCTTTGACTAGAAACATCAACCATGTTGGACACAATCTAATTGTTTATTGTTTTTACCCCTATTTATGTATGCTCCAATGCTGCTTGAGCCATTGCTAGCACGCCATCTTTTGTCGTATTCCCTGTATTCAGCGCGTCAGCAACTAAGCGAGGCCAGATGCTCAAAAGAACCGAACCTCCGATAAACCCGCTTGCATGCACGAATATACATCCTGGAATGCCGGTCTGTTGTGACAAGGCGTCATCGCGAATCCCGCACCACGCTTGAGGTAGGGCTTTTCTGCTCTCGAAGCTGTCCGAAGAGATAGGTACCGCTTGTATTCTCCAACTCGAGGCAGTTTCGTCTGGGTAGATAATATACAGCGGCTTTCCATCTTCAGCAATGTTCATCTCTTTTTCCAGGTCAAACAAGTGTTCCTGTGTCATGCAGTATTTTCCAATTATCAGCCCCTATCTGTAGCATTGAACATTACAAGATGAGATAATTTTACCTTCCAAGGCGCAAATTGTTGAAACACGACGATTTGGCCACCGGGGTGAACCGAAGTCCGGGTAGACAATGCAGACATGACAGTATCTCGAGCTGGCATCCATGCTTTTGCATAGTAATCAAGTCTATTGAAGAACTCTTCTCCTGTCATATTGGAGGCTTTAACGAACAGCGCCTGAAAATTTTTAAGTGTCTAAGGTCAAGGATGAACTGTAAGTAAAGACAACACTTACATCAACTTCAGAAGAAACTATACTCTCGTTCCAGACAGGATTCAACCATGCAACTCGGCTTGAAAGGTCTGTGCGGTTTTTGTAACGCGCTGTTGCATCTTTAGGATATTGTGAGACACCATTATCAATGCCATCGATGGCTTCTATGAATTCCTGTCGGATTGATCAGCAAGCACTTATTTCTGACTTATGATATTTACTTTGTAGAGTTTCATCCAGAGTAGCTCGACAGCAGGGCTGTCTAACGATAACTGAAGTCTCGAGGCTATTATCTCTCTGCCGTAATGCCTGAATGAAAGGTTCATGGAAGACAGCACTTCAGCATGCTGGTTTAATCATGTTAAAAGAAAACTCTCACTTGTAGACTAGACCAGCAGACGAGAGTTTTGTGGTGAACCCGTGGTCGAATTCGCCTTGGAAATCTCGCTGATGATGATCATAACGCCGCACGCTGTCGTCGTAGACACCCCCAACGTCAACAACAATGTCGCATTCATCGAGAATCTTTGAATCGCGGCTTCTGACAATGTCTGGATAACATCAGGCACGACGGATTTGAATGCATTAGTAGACGTTTACTTTTTCTCAGAAGAAAATGCTTAGGCTTACTGGCGTCGTGATATGTAAGTGTCTGTTTAAGCAAGAAGCAAGCGAGGGCCTCGTCACAGTGAAAAGTACCATTATGCGTCCCGATAAGCTGCCATTCATCACGATCACCGGTGCGTTAAAACATGTTCTCTTGAGACGTTTCTGCCACTTTGTACCTTGGGTTGATCCATACGTGCCCTTTTCAGTTGTTGTCTCTCTTCTGTTGCTTTAGTATCCACAGACATGATGGAGGAAGAGGAAGAAGCCAGTGAAGCTGTAAGTTCAGATCGCAAGACGAGCTCCGAGTCTGGCCATGGGTTGTAATGCACGGTAAGGTTGATATCCGTGATTTCCTCAGTTCAGTGCATGTTTTGAGGACGACAATAACATGGAGACTCCGGATCCATTATATTCACGTTGAGGGTCAGTTATAACAGGCAAGCGCGGTGGCTAAACATTTATTTATTTATTACGATCAAAGATATCTAGTCTTACAGTAGTAGTCGCGCGGCATCAAACGCCAGCAGAATAGACTAGTAAACAAATAGTGGTCCGAGTGAGGTCACTCGATAGCCAGTGTGATGCAGGGGATATCGCGCGATTAGAAGTGAATAAAAGTGTACATTGAAGAGAAACGGGTGCTGGTCCTCGGAAGTGAAACAGAGTAGATAAATAAATGGCCTAAGAATGTGTCGCATACCTCCTGAGACCACTCTGGCGCTTTGTTCCGTGCTGCCGCGGTGAGCGGGGAGAACGAGGTGATTGACGCTTCCTTTCAGGAACGACAGACTCTGCAACTGGTTTATCTTTGAAAGCCAATAAATCGTAGAGTGACGCAATTTGATCACCCTTGCAGCAACAACAGTTAGATTAGACAACCTTCCGTGTCTTGAAGAAAGTCAAAATATATACCTTTTGCTCTAGTGTGTTGATAACGTCCTTAAGATGTTCAGCGAGAACATTCCTTTTGGGTACATTTGAGGCTGCATCCATAATCTTGTACTGATCAGCCAATTCAATGTATATCCTAACAATAGTAAAGCTTTAAGATAATCACAAGATTATAATATTTGCAATGCTGACGTACCCTTTGTAATGTGTAAAATCATCCTCCAGTTCTCGTAACACACGGACGAGAACCGTCTGAGGAGGTAATTTATCTTCGGAGAATGGTGGAGCATATATTGTCTCGTTTAAACCCAAAGCTTTTCTATTATCTCCAGCATTTTCATGTCTAACATCCTTGTGCCTCGATTGCACATCTTCCATGCTAAATCTGGCGCGTTTCCGAGGCGGAAGCCATGAGGGAAAGTCAAGTTCATCGTCTGATTCGCCAGGACGACGTCGCCTATGACAGACTCTACACGTTCTCGCATTGTGTTCTGGAGCAGAAAAGAAGAGGCGCTCAAGGCGTTCTCCTCGAATCTGAGGGAAAGGTGTCTCAGTTTCAGCCTTCTGCTTCTTAACGGCGCGTGCTGGTGTCTTCGCATAGAGTCGACGTGACTTCGGCGACTCTTCATCCGTAACACGTGCGCGAACTCGTTGAGTGTCCTCTGTGGCTTTCACTCGAGTGGAGCGGGAGGTTTGAGCCTGACGCTTCTCTCGGTGATCTTCCCAATTGTCAGGCTGAGATTGAGTTAAACCTTGATCTTGAGATTGGTTGCGCGAGTTGGTTACAGATCTCTCGGAGCGCCGTTCTTCTAAATCTGCTGAAACCCGTTCGAATTCGTTTTCATCAATGAAGCGGCCCTTCTTGTTGGCACCAGTGCACGAAGACCCGGAGACAGCAAGGTTCGTCCTCGTAGCTCTTCCATTAAAGGGAAGCCGAGGCTCCTGGCGCGACTGGGGACGAGAAGGAGGCGGTGAAGGAATGTCCATCCGTGAAGGCTCATAGGTTAAATTGACATGAACACCGTGGTCCCCCTCGGCATCGTCGTTAGCATTCAAGGATTTTTTATTATGGGGCATCTGAAGGATAGAAGCAGCTGAATTGTTCGCAGAGTCAAACGATTCTTTGACTCTTCGCCTTTCCTTCAAGCCTTCTTCAACAACGCCACGAAGAATTTCCACCTCACCGCCAAGCCGCTCAACCTCCAACTTCAGATTATCGACTTCTGCGATCTTGTTCCTCAAATCTTGCAAGTCGCATTCGCGCAGCGAGCGTAATTCGTCAAGCTGAGCTTGCTGAGAAGAAAGTTCATCTGTTAGGCGAGACAGGTGGGATCGAAGCGTCGTTATAAGGGCCTCCAATGCTGAAAGGATCAATCAATCGGGTAAATTCTACCAACATAATCAAAACGCACCTCTTTTTTCCTCTATAACCTCATTGTATCGACTTTCATTCGCAGGATCTGAGTCTATACGTTTAGATCTACCAGAAGTGGCCCTTCGCTTCTGAAAATCCTTCTGCTGAGCAACAATAATTTCCTCTCTTTCCAAAACACGTGTCCGCTCTCGTTTCACCTCTACTTTGCATGCTTCTAGCTCGAGTTCAAGCTCTCGGACACGTCTTCGGGAAACAAGATTTTGAGATTCAAGCTGGTTAAGGCGCGTTTGCAATGATGTCAAAGTTCGAAGCAGTTGCTCTAGACACCGGAGAGGACTCAATATACTATAATGAGCAGTTTACATAAAAATACCCACCTTCCACTTGCTCGCCTTCGTCTCCAACGACATAATTACGCCATTCTGATGCCTGCTTTATCGGACTACTGATAGCACTTGTCAGGCCTGTTACGTCAGGCAAGTTCACAATTCTTGAGTGAGATCTGTTGTTATGCCTTACTGCATCAGGAAGCCTAGAGCCCGCGTTTTTGTTTGAAGTGCCTGGGATTGTTAATCGCTCTTTGCCGATAAATGTTTCATCCTTCCCGTCTCCTAAAGCCAAAGAGCGATTAACAATATCTTGAAATGGACTACGTTGATTAAGATGTCTCCTCTTTGAAGCTTTCGCTGGTGATAATTCCTCAAAAGCTGTTCCCGATGCCCATCGCTGACTAGCTTCGATCTCCTTCGCCAGACTCTTTGCAAGCTTGGTGAACTTGCTGCCATTCGTTGCGTTTTCAGCTGTAGACGGAGTATGCGGTTCAACATTGAACGCTGGGTGCTTCGGCCTTATTTTCGCTCTGGGAGTGGGGTCGTGATCGATGTGATTGACACTCTTATGGTTTCGTTTTTGGTCTGAGGAGCGGGATTTGGGAACATTGCGAGATCTGATGCCAAGGCCAGAATTATCGCAATCCACGCTGAGAGGATTGAATGTGACTTGTGCTTGTGCTAATGAAGGCTTAAAGCAAGAATAAGATCATCAAGACATAACAATTCCTGAGACAAGACATACATTAATTTTGTGTTTTCCTAATGTGCGGGACGTGTTCATGTTAAGCATACTGAGATCGTTTGTCATCCCGTTCATAACGATATCCAAAGGTCGGTCAGGATCGTACTCTGCACCGCTGAGACTTGCATCCCCACCATATGTTCGCTTACCACAGCGCCTACCCAGTCCTGCAGAAAGGGTGACGGCAGAAGCATGATGCGCAGCGGTAGACATGGTATTACCAACATAGTGAACACCGTCATCATCGTCGATTGAATGATAGGAGTTATATGTTGGATCATAGTCCTGTTCCATCTGGGGATGTTCAAGGAAGGACGAATTTTGGCCATGAAATATTGAGACTTCACGAGGACGGGGGTTGTGGCGAGGATACTCAAGCTCGAAGCTGCTCTCCGACTCCACAAAAGGATGTTGATGTCCGTCCTCAACGAGCTCGTCATCGCTAGCTTGCGATGGGTTGGAGAGGGAGAATTGAATGCTCAGATCTTGGAGATTATGTTCGAGCTCGATGCGATGCTGTTCTTCCTCGTCACCAACGATGCTCATGTCGAGCACACCATCATCATCATCGTCGTCGATCTGATCTCGGTATCGCATTGAAAATAGGCTGGAAGAAGTGCAAAAAAAAGTGGCAGCGACGATACCAAAAGGTACAAGAAAGAGGCGGTCGCGCAGTTGATACTCGTTGGTGGCAATCGAACAAGACGCGCGAACCAAACGCTGTGTGACGCAACTCGTAACGTCGCGTCTGTCACGTGAGTGCACAAATTTATATATGAAAGTTATTATATTTTCGTTCCTTGCATGGATGACAGGACACACAAGCCACACCGGTCGGCTCAGTCTGGCCCAAAGGCGGATGAAAAGAAGGGAAAAGCAAAAGAAAAGCAAACCGGGTTCAACGAAAAGGTTTGCCTCATTTCAGTTGATCAACTTAGTCACAGAAATCTCTAAACCTTTGCTCTCCATTTCAGGCTTTTGCTCCCAAGTCAGGTCGTAGGGCGGAGAAACAAGGCCGTCGCAATGTAGAGCGCGATCAGACACGATTGCACGTTCCCCTCTTAAATCGTACACCGGATGACCAGCCACCACCAATCATTGTCGCAGTCGTAGGCCCTCCGGGTGTGGGCAAAACAACACTCGTCAAGAGTCTCGTTAAGCGCTATACGAAGCAGACACTATCGGAAATCAAAGGCCCTGTAACAGTAGTCAGCGGGAAGAAAAGGCGTCTGACTTTTATAGAATGCAACGTCGACTTGAACTCTATGATTGACATTGGGAAGGTCGCTGATCTCGTTCTGCTCATGATCGATGGTTCTTTTGGATTTGAAATGGTGCGTTTATTTAATCAATATACTGAATTTATTTCATTGTCCTCGCTCTTCAGGAACAATTCGAATTTCTTAATATCCTGCAGTCACACGGTTTCCCTAAGGTCATTGGCGTCCTGACTCACTTAGACTTGATCCGCAAACAGGCTACTCTGCGAGACATAAAGAAAATGCTTAAAAAGCGATTTTGGACAGAGATTTATCAAGGAGCCAAGCTATTCTATTTATCGGGCGTATTAAATGGACGCTATCCAGACGGCGAAATTCAGAACCTTTCACGGTTCATTTCGGTGATGAAGTTCCGACCCCTCGTCTTTCGCAATACCCATCCATACTTGCTTGCTGACCGCTTGGAAGACTTGACGTCTCGGGAAGAGATACGAGCATCGAAGGGCAAATGCGACAGGATTGTGACTGTGTACGGATATCTACGTGGGACGAATTTTCGCCATAAGATGAAGGTTCATATTCCCGGAGTCGGTGATTTAGACGTCAAGTCTATCTCAGTACTGGGCGACCCTTGTCCTCTCCCTGATGCTGACTCGGAGAAAAGGAGGAAGCTTAGTGAAAAGAAAAAACTCCTTGTCTATGCACCTATGAGTGATGTTGGTGGAGTCATGTATGACAAGGACGCAGTTTGGATAAATGTCCCTGGAAGTTTCACTCGAGGCAATATGGAAAGTCAGTCATATTTAATTACAAATGCTTTACGAAGTTCATTTTATTTACGCGAACACTGTACAGTTCCCCAAGGAGAGGGCGAGAAAATGGTTATTAATCTGCAAGACGCCGGAGATACTCTGGATAATGCTGTGTCGAGAAGTCGAATCCGGCTTTTAGACTCTTCATCTAAAACACTTGCAGTAAATGCAAATGTTGATGAAGAAAGTGACTTTGCTGGGGTGTCTGGTGAAGAGCTGAGCAGTGATGACGACGATAATGCGAGCTATGAGTCCAGAACCGACGGCGATAAAGAAAAGGTCGAATCAGATGAAGACAATGACAGTCAGAATGAGTTCGAGCACGGTGCTTCCGATGAAAGGGCAGTAGGTGATCGTGGGAGGAGTGGTACACGAGTCTCTCAGCGTTCGTTGCGCAATCTGCCATCAACTTCAGAACGTCCAGATACTGCTGTTTTTGCGGAAAGCGATTCCGAACTCGATTTCGAGGAGGCTAGGAAGGAGAAATGGATAAGTGGTGTGTATACGCAATACAGCGACCAGGATATCCTGCAGCTCGTCGACAACGAGGGACTTGAGGAAGGTGTCGATAATGTCTCGCGGTGGAAAGAGGATCTTTCTGCCCGGGCTGTGGAGTCGTACAATAAGCGCTTAGGTAGGAAAAAACAGATAGATTGGATGAAGCTGATCTATTCGTCGTCCATGTCACCGGAAGACATCGTCTTGGGCAAATCAATTGAAGTACGGGAGTCGGAGGTTGATGCGGATGACGATGGATTGATTCAGGTTAAGAAGAATATCGTCAATGACGAAGTCTGGGACATGACTAAAGAACCTCTTGTTGAAGCCGACCTTGCACAGTGGGATGACGACGAATTGCTCGATTCATTACGTGGTCTCTTCATTACAGGAGGGGACACTGTAGGTGATATCGAAGAGAATGATCCTCAAGACGAGCGAGACGGGGGTGACTTCAAAGATTTAGAGGCTAGCGGCGCCGGCACTTTTATTGATGCTAACACTGGTGACTCTGAATCGCAGCGTGAAGAATCTGAAGACGACGCTACAGCACGGGCTGCAACTCTCTCCTCCAAGAAAGAGGCGCTTAAGCGGATGTTCAATGAGCAGTACGATGATCCCGAAGCGTCAAAACTCGATTTTTACGACGAAAAAAAAAGACGAAATGGCCCGGCAGTTGGGTTTGAATCGTGCGGAACTTGAAGGTATCGACTCGGAATTAAGGGCTCTCGTGGAAGGCTATCGCCCGGGATCGTACGTGCGGATTGAGCTGGAGAATGTGCCGTGCGAAATGATTGAGCACTTCGACCCCATGTTCCCCATTATAGTCGGCGGTCTGCTTCCTGCAGAGGAGTGTTTTGGCTATATTCAAGCGAGGATCAAGCGGCACCGATGGCATGCGAAGACTCTGAAAACAAATGACCCATTGATCTTATCTTTGGGTTGGAGACGCTTTCAGACTATTCCTATCTATTCTCTGGATGACCATTCCATCCGAATGCGTATGCTCAAGTACACTCCAGAGCATATGCATTGTTATGCCACATTCTACGGCCCAGTCGCACTACCAAATACTGGTTTCTGTGCCTTCAACACCCTGTCTAGTGAGACCAGCGGCTTTAGAGTATCTGCAACAGGCGTCGTCTTGGACATTGATCGCTCGACAAAAATCATGAAGAAGCTTAAATTAACTGGCGTGCCGTTAAAAATATTCAAAAATACAGCATTCATTCGTGACATGTTTACTAGTGCACTTGAAGTAACGAAATTCGAGGGTGCGAATATCAAAACCGTCTCGGGCGTCCGTGGCCAAATCAAGAAGGCACTCGGGAAGCCAGAGGGAGCGTTCAGGGCAACCTTCGAGGATAAAGTCCTGATGAGTGGTAAGTAACAATATCTTCATAAATCTTCGAGATTGCATCTTAACTGGCGTTAGATATCGTTTTCCTACGTGGGTGGTACGCAATCGAGCCCCGAAAACTCTACAACCCGGTGACGTCTTTGCTGTTATCAGAGAAGGGTAAGTGGACAGGAATGCGACTTACCGGCCAGGTACGGCGGGATGAGAACCTGAAGACGCCGTTCGATAAGAACTCCTCGTATAAGAAGGTCGAACGTCTCGGCCGCCGTTTCAACCCCCTGAAAATTCCAAAGAAGCTACAGGCAGCACTTCCTTACTCGTCAAAGCCTAAGCTTATGAAGGCGCAACACCGCCCGACATACATGCAAAAGCGCGCTGTCGTGCTTGAACCAGAAGAAAAGAGGGCGATTACAATACTTCAACAGGTCAGAGCTCTTCGTAAGGACCAGATTGCGCGCCGAAGGGAGAAGCAGGAGGAGCGGAGAGCCGTGCATCGTAAGAGAGTAGCGAAAGAAGAGGAGAAGAAGGGCGAGAAGGAGAAGGAGAAACGGAAAGAATACATGCGGACCGCTGGGATGAAAAGCAAGAGAGAGGCAGATCGGGAGGAGGGACGGCAGAGCAAGAAACGGAAAACGTAGCTTATTTCTACATAATCCGACGTTCGTGAATAACACTTATGTTGTACGTCTGTATTCACGTTGTATTATTTCTGCTCATACTTATATCAATCATAGTCACTTTCTATTCATAGGATAGAACTACCAGCTACCTTCACGATTTACAAGCCTCGTTAAGAATGTTGAGTGTATTATTGTCCATCCTTAAAAGAAGTGTGTGCAACCTGCCATCTATTCGTTAGCAGGATAATCTATGTATTTATCTCCGTTTGTTGTCTTGACACATATCGAAGGAAACCTCACAAATAGTATCAATACAGGGAGGAGCAAAAATGGAAGAAATCAAAGTGAGCGTGAATGCAGTCGAATGACTGAAATAGTAAAGCAAGAAGAAATGAAAAGAAGCAGCCGACGCAGGACGAACACACTGTCTTCTGCGACGGAGTCAATGCTGCGATATACGTTGCATGAGAATTGATGTATAGCAAGAAAGAGATAAATTTTGTACAAGCATCTAACTCCAGACGTCAAGCATGAGCCGAGAGCGGTCTTTCAAGAGCTTGACTTCTGCCGCGCCCTCGACCTCCGCTGATCCACCCTTTGCCTCACCGAGAATGCGCATTAACGTCTCCTCGACGCTCTTCGACATGCTCTTCGCGTCACCGCAAATATAGACATATCCCTTGCCCTGAAGGATCGCGTCTGCTAGAGCTTCACGTTGTTTCCATACGAGATCCTGTACATACACCTTCGATCCATCTGGCTTGTACGGCGGTTCACGCGAGAAGGCACAATGCATCGCGAACTTACCGCCTAGTTCTTTTTCGTACTCCGGCCATTCCTCCTTGTACAGGAAGTCGTCCGACGAGTTGCGGCACCCATAGAATAGCCAGATGCGACCCCAGTCCGCAAGTGCCTCCGGCCCGTTCTTTTCAACAGTTCGGCGAGCCAGAGCAACGCGTTCTTGCACAAAGCCTCGGAACGGTGCAACACCCTATGAAGTGACAATTTATAAATCGCATTGTACAATTTTTTGGGAAAATTTGATTTAGATATCTCACAGTGCCCGGCCCAACCATGATGACCGGCGTCTTCGGGTTCGTCGGGAGGCGGAATGTCGAGCGCCGAACGTGAATCGGAACCTTGTATCCGATCTCACCCTTATACGCACCTCTCGGCCCGTCGAGTGCGTATGTTGGCGCATTTATATGGGCTGGCATCAATTTATCAGGTTCTGCAACCAACGGTGCCTGTATCCCACTCTGCGCAAGTTTCAAATTCAGCAGGAAGTTGGTTCCAACGCCATAGATTGTCTTGGAGGGCAAATGCTCAGATGAGAGGGACTGGTACTTAAGTACGACAGCCGTGACATGAATTGATCCCGGATGAAGCTTCGGGCTCGACGAGATCGAATAGTAGCGTGGCTGAAGGCGTGGGATACTCGAAACGATAATGTCAAAGGGGATTGGCCATGTTAAGGTATTTTCCGGAGTTGGCTTAGCGCTAATATCATTGCCTGCCACGAGCTGGAGCAGTTCACCGAGCTTGAGGCACCCGTTTGCCACAACCCTGCTATACTCGTCTTTATCCATGCTAAGCCTTTTGAGGAACACTTCGGCCTCGGGTGAGGGAGCAAACTTGGATAAGGTGCTTAGAATCTGGCGACCGACAACAGCAGAGATATCGATATAGTGCCGAAGAACAGTGCCGTACGTGGTTGGAACAGGGAAAGGCACCTTGGCAAGCATAGGATCAAGCGACTCAATTCCAATCACTTTGTCCTTCTTATAGTATAGTCCGAGAGCACATAGAAGACGTTCAACCTCTATATCAGCATTCAAAGGCCAGACACCGACGTGATCGCCATGCTGGTAGGCAATTCCCGAGCCTTCAATGTTCAGCTCAACATGAACACAGTTCCTTTCGCCATCAAGTGCGAACAGCTCGCGAGCAACTGTGATTGGGGACGGATAAGGATTCTTGGCGTCATGGATTCCCTTGGTCTTGGTGAGTGCACGCGCGGATAGTTCGCCGAGGTACACCTTTTCAAGAGGGTGATCATCGCGCTCCGATACGACGAAGTCAGCCGAATCGCCTCCTTGGCCCTCCTCAACGCCGAGCTCGCGAGCGAACGCCTCCCACATACCATCTTTCCATTCGAGATAATCCTCTTCCATAGAGCGATCATCATCACCTTCGCCACGCTCGCCGATACGTTTCGCACCCATCGCCTGAAGTTCCGCATCCATCTTGCGCGCTATCGCGTTATAGTGCTCATATGTCTTGTTACCGAGACCAAACATGACAAATTTGAGTCCTTCAAGACGGTGGGCACCGTTAGAAAATTCGAACGAATCATCGGCTAGTTGCTGCGTGAGCTCGACAGCATTGTCAGTAGGTTCACCTTCGCCGTAGGTAGCGACAACGAAAATAACTGCGCAGTCTTCTGGAACCTGGTCGAGATTCTCAAAGTCGTATTCCTCAGGATCGCAAACAAGAGATGCAAGGCCAAATTTTTGTTTAGCTTCCTTGGCGATTCTGATAGCGTATTCCTCAGCTGTACCGGTTTGAGAGCCGTAGAAGATGACGATGCGTTTCTTCTGCAAAGGGAGGAAAAGTTGTGAGCATATTGAAACGTGTCTTTACTTCAAGAGTCTGCCATGCACGAATACACAAAAGCAGTAAAACAAACAGTAAGCACGCACGCTCTCCTTCATTTTAGCGACAAAATCACGGGGATTGCCTCCCCCATGCGTAGCACCCTTAGAGGGCGCGAGGGGAACAGTTTTCGACTTATTGCCTGTGAAGATAGAGTCTTTGAAGAGATAGAGGGCAGCGAGGATGACGCCGAGGCCGAGGATAACCACATCTGAAGATGAGGAAGCCATCTCGGACGATAGGGGTGCAGAGGGTGCAGAGGGACGGACGCGCAAGCTAGAGGGACTACCGAAGGAGTGCATGAGCGAGGAAGAGCTGAAAGAATATGGGAGAGGACGTACTCGCTGCGCGGCTCTTAAGCCAAAATCAACGTTCACTTCACTGCGTTGGGGGGAAGGAAGAGCCTGAGTGGGTGGGAGAGTGCCAGACAGATTTTTGTATTTCATTTAATTATGTAACCAGAAAGTCGTAAGTACGAAGTACGAGGGTGACACGTCACCCCCGGGCCTCGTATTTTGTTTCTTGTCTCTGCCGTATGTCTAATTTATTTTAGTTTTTACTTTGAATTTTTTCTCAAGCGAATGAGAGCTTTCTGTGTAGAGCTCTAAAATAATCATTATGCTGCTTGTCGAGCCATTCGATTCTGTTGAGCCGACCCTGAACAGCATACTATCTCTCCGTGTAGTCCGACAACACGCAACCAACAGCAACCGAAATGCCCGACGACGAACAGACATTCTTTGACAGAGAGCGTGACCGCCTAGCCGCCGATATCGCATCCGTGGGCACTCGTCACTCGTTTTTTNACTCGTTTCATGTGCACTAACACTTCTTCAACAGGGCTTCGAGCACCTCCTCACCGCCTCCAACCTCCTCAACCGAAAGCTCGAGGAGGTCCTTGGTATGACAAAGGAATACGATACCATATCTGCTCTCTGGTCCCGCTTCCATGCTCTCATGCGTGCGCAAGGCAGTGTCGGCGCCGACTGGCCAGGATCTAGCACAGGAACGGGGACCGGGGCTGGATCTAACACGAAAGCAGGCATTGAGGACGAGAGCCTTGTCGCTCCTCTGCACGACACGACCGTAGTCCTGAATCCGCATGCTCCTGTAGGCCTCCCCGGCACAGGCGGGTACACGTTGCAAGTACCGCCGTCCGCTCGTAAGGCGCCTGACGCGTGACCGCGCTTTGCGATTTACACACATTGCCTTCGGGCTCGGGCGCCGGTCTTCGGCATCGGTATACACTCCGACAGCAATTCAGACGCGTCCTGCGGCCGCTTGGGTCATTTACAGGTACCAAGTCGCTGGCTTTGGAGCGGGACGCAGTATATTGCACATGCGGTTAGCGCAACTAGTTCCATCCAAGGAAAGTCTATCGTTACGAATTGATGCAATCTGTATGTTGTTTTCGTCCGTGACCGACATACATGGACAATCAATCTGTGCAGTCGATGTCTCATTAAAATGATAATTACAATTTTGCGTATTGTGAGTACCAAGTACAACAAAGGAGATAAACGACAACTACACCCTACAGCTACTATAGCACCACGAAAGTCCTGTCGGCGATATCAAGAGATCAACTAATTCCGTCAAAATACACCTTGTCGTCGTACTCATACATCCGCCCATGACGCAACCTGTGAGCAAGGTAGAAAGGGGTCAGATTTAAGCATATGCAAGGGAGAAAGAAGACGCACCCATGAGAACCCGGTGAACTCTTGTTGGTCTTGCGCACTCAATTGCGTGTGGACCGGAGTTAGCGTCGGTTGCTCGCGCGTAAATTCCTCATCGAAATTGCTCGTGTCTGCGCTTCCTTTCTATCAAGGGTAATAGGAGTAATTAATTATTCCCATTCTCCTAATAACGATGAGCAAATATACTAACGATAGTTGGACAATACGGTGACGGATACTGCTTGTTGAGCACAGCGTCCCAGTCAACATCCTTGAAAAATGGGTGTCCCTTTATCTCCTCGGCGTCTACCTTCCCGGAGCCCAGACGACGGTTCGGGTCACGGGTCAAAAGCTAAAGGATGTCGGATTGAAAAAAAATAACAGAGAATGAGACTTTTAACAGTAACAGAGCTCAAAGAGGTAGCCGCACCTTCTGCAATATTGAAACCGCGTCGCGTGGCATTGTGATTGGGTACAGTGGTTCGTCCTCTAATATCGCGTCGAAGATTTCGTCCTCATCGTCTCCGCGGAATGGTGACTGTCCGAGCAGCATCTCGTACATGAGTACGCCAAATGCCCACCAGTCAACTGCGCGACCGTAACGCTGTTCTAGGAGGATCTAATTAATGTTATTTGTCAATTTTAGAGCAGCTGGAAAAGCTAATTTGTTAGGTTTGAATATCACCTCAGGAGCCATAAATTCGGGGGTACCGCAGAACGTGCTCGTCGTACTCCCAAACCACATCTCTTCTTTGCACAGACCGTAATCGGCGACTTTAACATGGCCATCTAAAGTTAGCAGAATGTTATCGAGCTTCAGATCACTACATGCCGATGGTTCAGTCTTCGAGAATGGAATGAGATGTCATCTTTCTCTCATACCGGTAAATGATTCCATTAGCATGGAAGTACTCCAAGGCAAGCAAGACCTCCGACGCGTAAAATTTTGCTTGTCGAAGCGAGAATTGCTTCCTCTGAATGTGTAGCATAAGATCGCCGCCGCTCACGTACTCCATAACAAAGTACACGCGCGTCTCGGTCTGGAAACAGGAGTGCAGGCCGAGTAGGAACGGATGCCGCTCGCGAGCAGCGGCTAGAAAGACACGTTTCTCTGAACGTGTACTGTAGTACAGGTAATTTAAGGACGAACAATCCTCGAAACATGAAAAATACTCGCCTTTCGACCTCATCGTTGTCGATGATAAACTCCTTCTTCAATACTTTGATCGCGTACAGTTTATTAGATATCTTTTCCTCAGCAAGCATGACTTTGCCGAAGTTACCCTTCCCCAGGACTGCAAGAAAATTGAAGTCGTCCAGCCCTACCTTACGCTTCCGTCCTGTAGACCGAGACGGGTGCTGCTGCATCTGCTGTTGTGCAGGCGGGATCGACGCGGTGCGTTCGGGCAGGAGCTGCTG
>SGPK01000403.1:0-23487 GCA_004802695.1 Phellinidium pouzarii
CCATCGCCATCGCCATCGGGGGGGGCNGGGGGTGTGTGCGCTCCGCACGCTCAGCGTGAATGGAGATTGTGATTATGTGATCACCGGGAGTGGGCCGTTGCGGAAGAGGCCGGGCCGAAGAGGTGGCGGGGAGATTGAAAGTCCGCATCGGGAAAGCTGAAGACGTGAAGACGGACAATACAGCCCGACACAGCGGTAAGCAGGTTGTAGCTGACGTAAGGGGCATCTCTCAGGGACGGGCCAGCGTCAGGGTCCTGTGCCGGATCTGTTTTGGCATGTTATAACCGCCGCCAGGGAGACTACCCTCGCTATATAAATGATCGCCATTAGAGACCCGGGCCCTCTCCCCAGCCAGCCATGCTCCCGCCCAGTCCCTCCTCCGACAACCCCCTNCCCCCAGCGCCGCCATCGCAAGATGCTCAAGGACGGCTCCTCAGAGGTCTGGCCACACGACGCTGAGTCCATCTTCCTGGACGGCCTCCGCGACTACTGGAACTCTCCCTGGGCAAACTTCTCCAGGGGCCGCTCTCGCTGGCGCAACCAGTATCTCGTCGACTACCTCAAGAAACACGGCATAGACCGTTCAAAGAAACAGGTCGCGTCCCACATCCAGGTCCTCAGGAACATGTGGAAGGGTCACCCCGGTAGGTCTCTTGTCTCTTGCCGAGTCACTCGCCTTTCTCGTGCGCCATCCGCTCACTCTTCACATAGAATTCAATCTGGTGGCGGGTCCTGAAGAGATATCCGAGGAGTCTTCCGCATCAGACAGACATTCCCCCTCGCGTCGGAACAGTCAAATATCTTCGCGTTCTCCCCCACGTCGTCGTCCATCCGTTTCTCATTCCTCGCCTCCTTCGACTCCATCGTCCTACGATTCGGAGTTTTCGGACTCCGCTCAACCGGGTCCTCATCGTCCGCCAAATCTGACTCTTTCACCGCTCGCCTCTTTTCAGGGGCCCCCAATCAAGTCTGAGCACGTACATACACCCCATGGCTCTCTCTTTGAACCTTCTGGTCTCTCTGTTGTACCTGAAGTACCGCTTGAACAGCCTGCGCCTTTCTTGGTTAACTGCGTTGCTGGGCTCTGTCTCTGGGCCGAGGGCATGGATCCCAAATATTTCGACGTCGGCATTCTTCCCTTCGCCCCTATGCCCACCTCGCCGTCTTCTCGCGCTATGTCTTCTGTTAGCCCATCGCACATTTCGTCCAGGAGTATAGTCCGCACAAGTCTTCGCGTCAAGTTACAGTTGCCTGTGGACGGTTCTGGTAGCAATGCGTTCGGCTTCAGTGGAGCCGTGGCCTTTGCCGCTCCCCTGGCGCCCTCTGCAGAGGTGGTGACGTGTGTACATGTCGATAATGTCCAAATTGCACGCGACGTCGCGCCGCTCATGTCTGTTCCTGATACGAGCGCAGCAACGGGTGCAGGGACTGCTATGGACGAGCGTTTTGTCGCGATGCTTCCGAACTCGTGGCTGACGCGCTGCCGCTGGCTCGATACCGGTACCAAAAAGGCGCTCATTACGCAGCAAGTTGTAGTTGACGCTGAGGCACTCTTGGTTGTCATATACGACTTACACCGTGTGCGCGCATCCGTCCCGAATGCCGAACTCATCCTATGGAACAAACATGTGGACAATGCTCCCCCCCGAGCGCCCGCGCTTCTTCCTCTACCGATGGCATCTCCCAGCACGGATCGGTATGGCAGCAATGCTGCAAATGCGTACTTGTACAGCACTGCCGCATCGCTCGCAAGCAACCACGCGCAGTCTACGCACCTACACTCACTGCACGCGCAACCGCAGCAGCACCACGTGAGGGGACACAGCATAGGTGGTCCTATCCACGGACATCCAATTCCCCCGGTGAATGCGGGATCGAGCTCGGGCAGGAGTAATAATGACGCAACAGCTTCCGACTCGAATCAGACCACCCCGACGCACACAAACTTCCCGCCCTTGTCTTCACCGACGTCTCCTGGCGCTTTTTCTGGTGCATCGTCCTCTGGTTCATCCCGTACATGCATTGGTTATGGATCGACTAGTATCGGTATGGGTATGGTCACAGGTGTTGGTGTGCCAATAGGACACGGTCATGGTCATAATGCAGTAGGAGGTAGTATGGGTTTCAATTCTGACCCATGGACGACTAGTCTTCTACCGCTGTTCTAATGATATTCAAGAAGCTCCCTGGACGCCTTTTTATTCGTTCCCTTTTTCGCGGCCGTATTCATGACCATATTCCTGCGTCTGCACACTTGCTGGATATGTCTGACGACTTCATGACACCATGCGTTGACACGCACACAAGAAACCAAAGCAACACAATAAAGTATCTGTATATATCCCCATANTTTTTTTTCTCGTTCTGGGTGCATCATCCTTCCAGAGCATCTCTTCACGGCGACGGCACTATAACCTTCCTGAATATAATTATCCCATATGTTTCTCATCTTTCTATTTTTTTTTTTTTCAGTTTCGGTTTTAACCAATTTTTTCTTAACAGTTTTCTTTGGCTTCAGCCTCCACTGATGTCTCTTTCTTCATGTTCTTCGATTCGTTTATGCGATGTGTTCTATTCTTCTTTGTCCCCTTTTCCAAGGTTCGAACTACTTGTCCAGGTTAACCTGTTGACGCTCATCTCCGCCCATATATCTGTACTTCTGCGTGTCTATCTCTCTTCCCACTGTGTTCATAGGTGTGTGCTATCCGGACTCTCGTGTTTTGTCGCGAACGTTTTCCACTCCACATTCACAGTCTGTATCTTCTCTTCCATTCGAATCTTCCCCTTTGTCGTTAACGACTTACATTTGTGTATCTTGTCGCCTCAAAAAGTCGCCCGTGAGCGATCGCTGCTGCGCCTACTCCTTTTCATTANTTCATGTTGAACTTCCGGATGTACATCACTCTTTATTGGATAAAACCGTATCGATATTTTCCCCACCTTTTTCCCAAATCATAAACATGTGTTCCTAATTATTTTCCCGTATGTTTTGCTTGCCCGGCAAAGCTCTCAATAGACAAGAATAGGACTTTCCTGAAGTTTTAGAGAAGGCGGAGAAGGCAATTATGAGCGCCCGGTGACCACGTTGAGAGTTTTGAATAAAGTGNTTTTTTCTTTTTCTTTTTCTTCGTAAAACAGTAAGGAAAAGGCCATTTTCCGACATCGCCTTCGCTCGAAACGCCTATCGCGTACATCTGTACCATGTATCAAGCTTCAATCACTTATTTCGCACATCCTCAGTTTGGTTTGTGCGACCCACGCGCGATGCGCACATGCCCCTAGAGGGGGGGGGGGGGGGGCTGGCGGTGCTGCCGGAGCATGAAACACGAGCTACGATTTCGAGAAAAAGGAAAGAAAAAGAAAAAGAAAAAGAAAAAGAAAAAGAAAAAGAAAAAAGCCGTGCGCGCGTAGTCTGCCCTCTCGCGTATCTTCATCGGTCTCATCTTACACATAATAAACATTGCATATGCCCTTTTTAGCATTGATTTTTTTTTTTTTTTGACATCGATTGGGATACAAGCACTAGTACTCTAGTACTCTCCACTGGGAAGCCTTGTCTGTACGTATACCATAGCGGTCGTGACCGCAATCTCACAATAATCCGGTTCACCTCACTCGCTCCTTTACGTTCTCTAGGGCGCGGAAAAACTCCTGATAATGACACACACACCTTATCCCCCGCATCTGCCTGTGGTCTTTTGTCCGGATGTTACACTCNTTTTTATCATTGACTAAAATCGATTTGGTGGATGCAAACAAGCATACCCAGATAAAGTGTCTCTCAGCCCTCCTGAACGATTCTGCTAAGGAGCTTTATGTTAACTGAATAACCACGCGCACCACTNAAAAACGCTCTCCTGAAAGAAACAAAAATAAATAAATAAAGGAGAAAGGGCACATGAAGGACGTGAAAGTGGTTGAACTTGAACAAACGATTGTGTGCGCGTGTGCAATTAGGGCGCTTCAATGAAGCCGAGCCAACGACCTCTCAGTGTTCAGATATAGATAGTCTCGGCTTGGCTCAGCCCAGATCATCAGCGAGCTGTGTGCTTGTTCAATAAGGTGGAAGTTTCATCGAACGTCACACCGCAGGCGAACAAGAGCAGGTCTAGAAGTTGAACCCAAACAAAAAAGTCATCCTGCGAGATGGGGAGCACTCTACTGCGGCGGAGCACAAGGCACAATGAGCACGAGCTCTCGAGATCCCCATCCGCCTATGTCTATGTATATTTACGGCGAACCCACACTAGTACTGTGCCCTGTGCATGAGCAGAACTCGCAGTCGACACTTTTTTTANTTTTTTANTTTATTTTTATTTTTATTTTTATTTTTATTCAATTTTCATGCTCCGGAAGGCTGTGGCGGGAACCCGAGCACTCAGACTCGATCCTGAAATCTTTTTGTTGTTTGTTTTTGNTTTTTAAAGACGGTGGCACTTCAGAGTTCAAGAGCTCCCATGGACGTAGGGTCCTGCTTTTCTTTTATTTTCTGTTCAGCAGACCGCACAGGCCAACGGAGAGCAAAGAAAAAAGAAAAAAATACGTAGTGATCTCTGTGACATTATATATAGCTGGAAACGTGTTGCCACTCCACGATGATGTGCACTCACACTCACACTCACACTCACACTCAGATACAGTGCATCTCTAGTTCACTTTCAAGTTTCCATCTCTTTCTCTTTTTTTTTCCTACGGCGGATGTCAGCCTCCATGACTACTACGGAGCTGCCACGCCTCTTAAGCTTCAGGCTCTCCTGCTCTATTACGAGCAAGCTCCCATGGGACCATGACGTGTCGACATTAATATTGCGCGTAGAACAGAATGACCGATGGGTCGGGTCGTGCTTGCCTAGTCGCGAAGTTAGGCCTTGCCCAGACAGATAGCATTGCGTTGATATCGATCATCTGGGCGCCTTGAACGCGTTACCACTGCACCGCACACTTGGCTGTCTTCGCAGCGAAGCAAATTTATTGCCATTAATTGCTATTGCGGCAGTCGCACCGGTGAGCGGATAAAAGGCTCTTATTTCACTTGATGTCTGTGTTCAAGTTTCTTTTTGTGGTCTATGTATGTATCTCAGTTAAAGGCCATATATATGACCCGCGATCACGGTGATGAAATCTCGATTCTTCCCAGAGCAGGTCCACATTTGCGCACGCAGTACACACCAACACTCGGCGCTGAAGCGGCGATAAGGACGTGGACGACTGCGGTGTGGCACACGCTAAATAGTTACTCCAAGCTCCTCACTGCACCCACGATAGGGTCGTGCATCTTGCTCGAGACTCGGATGGCAACTCATTGAAGATGTAATTCCATGCGCCTCGGAAAGCGTCTGTCTGTGCTTCCGGCGTTGTAGAGGACAACAAGATGTTCGCGGAGACTTTTAATCTCGCTTCACGGTTTAAAGTGCGAAAGGCATTATATTATCATAATACAAAAAAAAAAATCGATGGCGATTTTAATGCGCGGCTTAAATTGCACATGGGCCATGCTTAACGGGATCAGCTGTATCTGATGAAATAGGGCAGGAACTGGAAATGAGATCACGTCCCACAAGCTTTGTGGTTACCTGCAAGGTCGCCGTCGCATGATCGCATGTCGCTTGTCTCATGTGAGGCCTCGTGGTCTCAGGCATTGACTGATAGCAGCGCTAACGCCAGACCTCTTTTCACTTTATTTCTTTTCATTTCGGCCCGCCGGAAATAGGAACAATCGTCTCAAAACAGCTGTCCCTGATTAAAATAAAATCGATTGGCATCTCCTATTCAAAATCTTTTTAGTGATGAGTGCGCAGGTGAGAACTGTTCATATCACCTTGTCAATCCTTTTCGGATAATTAAATTATATAGGTCCATGATTCATCACCACGGACTCGGAGCAAGACACTCGACTGAACTGAAGCAAGGGGTTGAAGCAACGGGTAGACGCCGTACGCTCGGCAACTTTTAGAGAAGATTGGCGGCAGTACTAGGTGGTCTGAAAGGCTCGCGGAAGCATATTCAGGTTCACGTTCAGGATCGAGATCGGCGTCGCCCTAGCCCGACATCGGTTTTTACCTTTCCCGGAGAGCTGGACTAGAAATTCATTTAAAGTGCCTTGTATTTCACAGGGGATACTTTCCGACCATCGTGATCAATCATTCAGTACAACGGTACTTTAGTAATATCAAGGCATCAGCGAATAGCATGTGTCATTTTCATTTTCATTTTCATTTTCATTTCTTCCCGACTAGTGAGTCTCCTGAAACTTTCCATGGAGCAAATTAATGAGCACAACTCTTCAGAAAAGACGTTGATATTCTATCAATTTCACTTCTTGTGAGCGCTGCTTTGTCTTTTGACATTACTGGAAGTGGAGCAAAGCCTGATTGAGAAACGGAAGTTCGTCAACATCGTCGAAATATTATTGATTAGTAGCGGCAGTTGTGACCCAGCCACTTGCAGAGTGGCGTATGATAAACACATCACTACACGTGAGCTCTATTTATATGGCGACACTGAAGTCACTGAAGATAGCCCTAGGCGAAATTACCTCTCCTGTAAGGTCGGAGGATCGGGCCGGAGCATTTTCGCCTTTTCGCCTTTTGCCACCTATTACAGTACAGCGATGCTAGACGACACGGTATGGTGTTGATGGCGGAAAAACACGAAAAAAAAAAAACAGGACAGCGATCGGGAGCGGAGCCCTAGTCGTTCATATCGGATTAGCATGCGCCTAGTAGCTGGTTAGGTCCTGGCTATTTGGGAAAACAGAAAACGGCATATCCTAGCGCCGTTAATATTAATATTCTTTGGACTCTCCTCCTTCTGGTTTTTTTTTTTCCCCTTTCACCGGCACTCGTGCGTGTCTCCGACTGCGCCCTCTTTGTTGTGTCGGCGATCTAGACCCCGGGGGTATAATGTGGAGAAGGACCATCACTGGTCCGATAAGCGGAAGGTGACACGTCGAGACGATGCTCTACAAGTCCGTTATACTAGTAGAGCCCTTCTCGCCAGGCTGTGAACCCAAATTCCCTAATTTGGCGCCAACAACGACGACCCCACGGCGTCGACACATGATACAATTCTAGCTCTACAGTCTATTAATTAGGTAGATTTTTAGCTACAAGAATTGTAGAATTATTATCTACATAATAAATTTGGCCAGGGTCCCCGTTACATGTGACATGACTCAGCCCTAGAGTTTATCTTGTACCTTAGTCTGTATTAAATAAAACAGCTCGTACACAGTATCTATAACTCAACGCGCGGCAACTAGCGACAAGACTCTGCTGAAAAAGGCGAACTTTCATACGGCTGCAGGACTTTCGGTCTCGAGTCTGCGTCCGAGGGGAAATTGCATTCTTTTCTTAAGCTTTGGCTCGATTCAACTTTATTCGTGAGACAATGACACCCGGCCTATTCTTATCAATGAATGCGATTCATATTCATTGAGAGCTTCCTCCAGAGCCCGAGCCGTTGGTGTCATGTGCACCTGTACCGTGTCACCACGATAATGCTCATGCGCACGATGCGAGGTGAGTCTGGAGTATTAAGGAGTAAGGGGGCCACCAGAGCTGAGGGATCACCCTAAGCTTCGCGTGATGAGTACGAAACGAGCCGGGACCTATGCTCTGAGGCCTGAGCGCTTCCTTGGGGTTCCAGGCGCAGGTGAAGTGCAGGAAGGAAGGCTCGAGCATGTGCGGTACGCAAAGTAACCACGAGGCGAAAGAAAACGAAAGAAAGGGCACGTAGCAAGGGCGAGCCTTTAATGCATACGATCAGCCGGCACGCGGGAGAAGGCATACTGCTGTTGAACAGCCCAGAAATAAGCAGGATAAAGATATACTTCGTACTTTCGGTCCCTCGGCGACAGTCCCCAGAACGACATCTCCACAGCAATCCGTCTTGGGACGCTGAGAAACCACGAGTTCTGCGACGGCGAGCACGTTGGACGCATAGTTCATCTCGTGTGTGAAGTTCAAGTTCAGTAACATGGACAGATTTTACAAATAAAGGACCCGTCATGCGAGGAAACTTCGTGCACAAGCTATGATCGTCGAACTCAGGTTAGGCATATCTCACATCGGCGGCTTACCAGGTTCATGATTGGACGAAAATTAAAACTCTGCGACTAGTACTGTCTGTCTGTCTGTCTGTCTGTTTCAGTCGATTAATGCCTCTGTTATCTAGAGATAAGATTAGATATCAGAATTTTAAAAGTGATCGACGCTAAGCGTTCCTGGAATGCAGGACGGATGAACGAGAAAAAATATATTGAGGTCTTTACGATCACGATTGGTCGCGAGAATAGTGGAAAAGTTCGCTTGCCATCCGCCTCACACCCTGATCAACATGCTTTTCGATCAACAATTGCAACTCCCACAAGTGTGTCGCGAACGGGTTGCATAGTTGTGGGTCGTCAACGTCTGCCCGGTATATCCCGTCGGTCACCCTGTCTTCTACAGATAAAAGCGCCTCAATTTTGGGCTCCTTTGCAAACAGGCTCTGCACAAACTTCAGCGAGCGCGCCGCTGTTGATGCTGGTAGTTGCAGAGAGGCGGTGAGGATACGCTTGGCAAATGCGGCGGTCCGCCAAGGAGGTGACTTCACGAACGAACCTGTACGCGGTGAGAATACGAGGTTCAAGGCACTGAAGAGCATGTTTGCGGGTGTGTCATTTTCACCCACGGCTTTAGAGATATAGGAAGCCTTTGTGCCTGCGACAGGGTCTTCGACACCTGGCATCGTGCTCAGAGGGAGGATCAAGGCGTACAACTGGTTGATGAAGTCCGTCAGGTCGATATTCAGAGCCTCGCCTGTAATGTAATAAACAGTGTGTCAATACGTCAGCGCATCTCTTTGAACAACTACGAGAATTCACTGACCTTGACCAGACAGCAATTCGAAAGCAGTCACGATACACTGCAGACGCCGGTGCATGTCCTGCACGTCATGTTTTATATCTTCTTCCTGACTGATGTCTTTTTCTTTTTCTTCCCCTTCCACAGCGTCCGTCGTACTTCGAGAAATGTGGTCACGAAGCACCTGAAGTAAATCCCTAAAGAAATCGATATTGACGAGATGCGCAAATCTTGAAATGCCTTGCAGAGCAGCGGGCAATAGCGAAGTTGGCTGGTCATTTTTGAGTATTCGGAAGTAGAGAACAAAGAGAAGTTTCAGTGTTTCAGTTTGCTATGCAAATGTTCAGTCATATCTTTGCATCGTAAATCAAACCTCTATCACTGACCACTGAAGCACGTTCTTCGTGGTCGACCTCAGCGTCTGCCTCACGCATCTCCTCTTCAATAGCCTTATTTTCTTTGATATTTTTCCGTGCCTTCTTGCTTAAATGCGGCTGGCCTGTTGCCTTTCCCTTCGCTCGACGACCGGCCGCTCTACCCTTCGATAATATGTCTTTCGGCTTCTCCTTGTCCGCTTTTGACTGCGAGGCACGGACGCCTCCAAGTTCTGTCTTAAGCCTCAGATCGAGAAGACAAAACATAACATTCGGATGCACACTGAAGCGCCTTTCTTTGATCATGCGATTAAGCAAGCGGACAATTTCGAGCGAAGGTTGGCCTTCGATATCCGCGCGTAGGACAGAAGACAGAGTTTTAAGGCAGAGATCTGATGACTATTCCGCGAAATTATTCAATATCATAAATGTTTCAGAAAGAAATATCGAAATATATGCCAAACTAACCTCGTCCCAAGACTTTCTGCTCAATCTAGCTACGACAGCAGTCATAAGGTTCACCCGGAAATTAAAATGCGTCAATTCAGCGAGCAGACGACAAATGCATTGTAGAGCTGTGTCCGCAAGTTCACTTTTGGCTGTTTAAATCAATGCAATCAATACCATGATCTTAAGATGAAAGGCATAAACACACTTTTTAGCTCAGCCTCTAGACTTCGCAGATATGCTTGATACACGCTCACGAGCCCCTGCTCGAAATCTCGTGTCCGTTGTACAATCTGACTGACTTTTTCCGCTTTCTCTTTATCTGTGAGAGGCCTGATACGGTAACCTGGAATGATATCTTTGAATACGGCAAGCTGAGAGAGAATAGCTAGCCTGCGGATGAGAACATCATTCGGAACGGGTTCGGGATGAGAAGGCGTAGAGATCTCAGCCAAGCAAAAGGTATGCAAACGACGCAGAAGCCCAAGCTATAAAGGTATCAGGAATTAGATAAGAAGGTTTTGTTCGTTGCCAAATGAATAAAGACTTACACTATTTTCTGGGTCGCCCACTATCTCCTGGCTTATACTCGCTATTTGCTCCTTTGCAGCCTGCACCCTCGCCTTTCGTGATTTCGTCAAGACAACATCCACTACTGCTGGCCTTCCGAATCGGGCTCCAGTCGAAACATCCTCCACCGTGAAAACTTCCCCTTTCACATTCTGCTCGTCCAGTTCTTCTGAACTCCCCTCGTCACTATCTACACGTCCCTGTGGGTGCCTCTTTCCACCCGTCTGCTGTATTCTGCCATTCTGAAGCTTTATAGGCAAGCGTGCTATTCCTTTCTCCTCGTCGGAATCCCAGGACTTTTTCTGTACCCTCGGAAGCGTCTCGTACGGCATCTCTTCGTCGTCGGAGTTAACATGACCAACTCTTTGTCGCGTCCTGACAGCAAGCGATGATGTTGATGCCTCGCTGTCATCAGATACTATTGGTAAATCTTCTTCGTCAATACCAGAACTCCATGCTTCGTCTTCGCTATGCGAGTCTATTGATGGAAGATCGTCATCTTTCGCAGGCGNTTTTTTGCTGTGGCCTTGTCAATTTGTGCAGTCGAACCTGTTCTTTTTTACTCCTATAAACGCTCTTCAGCAAATGGATTTGGAGACATGGGGAAAGTTGGCATGCCTTCCGATCCCCTTCTCGTCTAGGTTTTTCAGGAAGCCACCCGCAGATTCGACATGCTCAGCAAAAAATGCTATGTCATCTTCTGATATCACTTCGTCATCGTCGCTGGGACCATCTCCCAAGGGAATCGGAATGTAGGCCTTTTCGAACGCATGGTCCTTGCCCTTGCTTACAACCTTCGAGCCTTTTTTTAGCGAGAGTTTTGCCAGAAGACAGCTTTTGCTTCTTCGACGGTCTCTGCGAAGACATAAATAAAGATAAAGGGCATAGTAACAACTCATTCACCTGTGCAGTGACAGCAGAACGTTTCCCTAGCATTTTGCCGTTGGCCACCATCGTCGCTCGCCGCCAGCTTGATTTGGCCGAGTATTTTCAGGTCAAATCTGCGTTCGGCAAACTCCGCATATCTAATATCTAGACGCGTCACGAGCGCGTCTATACTCTGACTCAAACTCAACTTGCAATTGAACGATTCAGAAAAAAAAAAAAACGATGCCTATTCAACGTGCAAGTACTCAAAAGCCCCAGGAACAATCTGTAAATCGTGTTCAGCAAGCTGCCATGAGGCCACACCATGTCCCTCTCCTTGGAATACTCTTTTGGTCCTTCCATCCTCAGGAGCGTCTGTTACTGTCGAATCGTTACTTGCTGCACGTCTATCGCGTATTGATTAATGAAATATCTGAAGTCCGTGTCATTTTTGTATGAACTATAATCTTTTCTCAATAGATGATCAGGTCGTGCAACCCAAATCATTCGAGCAACTCATTTACGAGCTTGACAAAGGCAGGCAGTACTCTCCAGACGACTGCGACAAACTTACCCAGAAGATACGAGCATTGGTAAGCCACAATCGTCTCTTCATTTTGTTCAAGCTAACGAATAGTCGTATTGTCCTCTGCTAAGCCTACCTCTCTGCAAACAACATATCGCTTCGTTGAATTTATATCAGGTTGGCCCACTCTCAAACACGGCCTGAGCTTGAGACTTTAATGCTGTTTAGATATCCCTGCGTTGTGGACAACATATGAAGATGAGGAAGTGAGTGCGTGATATGATTAGGGCGCTATATTCAAGGTCTGAAGAAGAGCCTCAGTCTACGGACCAAGACCCGCCTTTTGTATGCATGGTTTATGGTTTCTGAAGTACGATCTGCTGAACGCCATCAGGACAAACGTTCATTGTTCGGCCTCTTTGCTAGACGAGTTGTCCTTGCTTTCAAGAAGATGTCATTCCTCGGAGTCTCGAACTTTGTCAGTGAGTTTGAAGCGTGGGCAGCAGGCGACAATTCCAGTGGATACCAAAGGATCGTGAGGGATTCAATTAAAGACGGTATGGTTTTGGTTGACTGATGAAGTAACGAAGGGCTGATGTAAGGCATAAGACAATCTTCTCATAAGATCACATTATGATAGACGACCTTGTGCCAGCCCGGATTCTTTCGCTGAGTAAATGATGCACTAAAAGGAGTTTATTTCACAAGAGTCTGACATTTCTTGATCTCCGCGATTGACATCAGATTTGATAGAGCACGGGCAAATGGCGATAAGCAGGTGGCTGGAGAAAATCTTCGCCGATTCTTTGAACAACGATTTAATGGCTCCACGGACTCGTCAGTTTATTATAAATATCAACATCGTCAAAATAGATAAAGTTAATAGTGTTTTCAGAGAATTGCGGCAGCATGCTATGCTTAACCTCGTGCGAATATACAGTTTCAATGGCCAGATAGCAGCAACACGAAAGGTATCGTAATTACTTTTGTTAAAGTGCCTTTTTGCCACTGATTTTTGAGTAATTTTGCTAGCTTCTACAAGAAGCCATTACGGTGGCTCGGACGTCCGGCGATAATATTGTTCTTCAACAATGCATGGCGTAGGCGAATGCATTGTTATATTTACACTAAAAAAAACTGAAACACCAATGGCCAGTCTCCTACGACGATCAGAGGGCAAGACCAAGGCACATAAAGAGCCTTTAAATGAGCTGCAAGCTGATATACCACCTCTAGAGGTACTAAACGATGTTGGGAAATTATTACGTGAGGTAATTTACCGAAGCTATTCGTTCTTGAAACTATCGAGCATATATTCTAAATCACTTAAAGACCCAGCCGATTAGCGACGCGTTCGAGAAAACTGTTCAAGCTCTGGGAATATACGATTTATCGAGAGACTTTCGAGGTGGCCCCCCCGTCCAACAAGACCAGTGGGCGTTCCACGGCATGCAGTCTGTCCTGTGGCGGCTGGCAGGTGAGATGAAGATGAAGACNTTTTTTATTTGCTTTTGCTTCAACCTAGTTTGAATTTTCCCAGGTTGTGAGAGACTAGCTATCATTGAGGAGAATATTGTACTTGCATTCAGTGATAACGATGGTCCGGATGACACTCGTTTCACAATGCTTCAGAACAGGACTGCGATGGTGTGTCTGCAATCCATATTTTGGCCATTCTTTCAAATCCGATTTATCCATCCATGTATATGTTAGCTTGCAAGGCAGGGGAAAGAAATGGAGGCATTCGGTGTTCTATTAGACCCAGATACTTGGCGTGGACTAGACTATAGTCTAAACGAGGTTGCGCACTGGTCTGGGGAAATGTGGATAACGATGATCAATTTCGCATCGCGAAGGTGTGTTCATCACGACACTTACTTACTATGCCTTACGCTTTATTATTAGAGGTCAGCAAAATCAAGTGAACAGCTTCCTCAAATCGCGACGACCAGGTTTCTTTAGTGCATGGAAAGATTTCTTCTTCCTGCCGATAGAGAGGCTGAACATATCCCCTACCATCGAGGGACAACTCTACAGAGCTCTACAAACGAGGGCAAGGCCATGTTCTCTTTATCTCCCTTCATCTTTTTCCTAAAGGATGCTTTCTACAGAAAGTCAATCAAGGCATCACTTCAGTGGACCACATTCTTAAGGCGCTGTGGCAGTCCGAATATCAAGGGCGGTTTAGGTTGTACAGGTTGGCCGCTATCCTTCTTGCTGACGTAGGTCTTGAATTTGGGATGACGGTCTGGAGCAGACGATTGGCAGAGGAAGTGATGCCGCAGGTATACATATCGATAACTACCTATTTTCATTCACTTATTGTAGCGCTCGTGCAGATAATCAGCGGTGATGATCTTGAGCTCAGAGCTTTTGCATGTTATGTTTTAGCCAGATGTATAATTGCATGTAGCGGGAAAAATAGTAAGCACCGTTATCTACATTCTATTTTTTTCCCTGCTGAATTGACAGTTGACTATCTTTGATCAATGCAGCCGCTGGTCTACGTGATGCAATACCTTATCTTCACATTGCAGAGCAGGACTACCGTACACTAGCAATTTACTCGGCTGTGCAGGATGTGCTTTATGTGTTAGCCATTGTACATAACGACCTCGGGGATCAGCATGAGCGGGATTCCGCGGCAGCGCTTCATGTGGCCGCAACTATCGAGCAGAGGCGTTTAGAGGCAGTCCATGTCAGCGAATATTGGGAGGAGATCTGGGACCTGACAATTGATATCTCCACTGCATTAACGTCGAGGAAATAGCGATGCTATAGGGGTATAAATGTGACCACCTGGTTAAGTATCTCTCTATTTTATTGTATTGAAAAACAGCAGTTTTGTAGATACTTGTCTGCCCGGAATCACTGCGAATTGATGTCTAATCCAATAAATGACGTCTTTGCTTGTAGCTTTGCCTTGTAGATGGCACATAAGGACAAGGACGAGGTTGCATCAACTTCATCCTGTNAAAAAAGAACTTATGAGCGCTCAACGATTCATACCAGTACCGCCGATTGGGCAAAGTCGGATGAGTATCACAACAAGTTCTTGATTCCGACTGATCCTGTGCTCGCCGCCGCGCAGCAAAATGCGCACGCGAATGGACTCTCGGAGATTGCAGTTAGTGCTGCCCTTCAGTTTCCGAAGAGGACTCTTGAAGTAGGGACACTAGGAAGGTTGGTGTCTCGTACTTTACTTAGCCTAAACGAAAAACAAATATCAATATACTATCGATTTAACAATATTTAATGTCATAGATATTCGACGATATTATATTATTATGGCTTGCTAGAGCTTTGCCCGACGATGGGCAGCTGATACACGCTCGAATTGTCTGAGAAACACACCAGAGTGAAAAAGTCACCAGATAATGACACATTAATGCTAATTTGACGACGTTTGTTCAGGTTGCTTGAGAAAATAATTCAATCGCTAGTCTGTCGAACAAGGTGCTTGTGAAAGTTGGACCGGCGGCTGTCACAAAACTCTCGAATCCAAACAACCTTTCGACTTCGTGTTTATCGACGCCGACAAGCCAAGTAAGGATCCGTTATAGTGAGTGAAAGCGTTGAAATACCAGCTTTATTCATCCTTCTAATGTTACATAGATAGTGGACAACGTCGTTCGCTGGGGGAAGGCTGTTTCGCTGCCTGAAGACACTGATGACGAAAACGCGATAGGGGTTAGGAAGCTCTTGAGGTATCTTCAGGATGACAAAGAAGTCGACGCGATAACATTGGGATTGGTCGGCAATAAAGGGTATGATGGGCTTTTGTATTCTATTAAATTGTAGGACGATAACGTACAATTGGTAAATCACCCTGCCTAAGCAAAACGCCTGTATGAGTATTTAACTGAAGAAACGCGACTTGGGCGGCGTACGGACTTTATGCTACGGAGTAGAATGTGGCATTATTCATGGCGTCGAGAGCTTTTGGGGGGTGTTTGAAGCCGACTTCGTAGTGTTTTCTAAAGCATTATCCTCCCACCCAGCCTTTATGTGGTTCGTATGAATGTCATTAGCGATGAACAGAATAAGCAATGGACGAACCAGCATTGTAAATCTTTCCTGCCCATCATCTTCCAACAGTTTCCGCCTTGAACCCTCCACAATGCTGGGGGTATTTGTGAAAGCTGCCAATCTCTCCATGACATCCAAATCAATGTCGTAACGGTCCGCTAGTTTGGAAAGTTCGTCTTTTGACCTAACAGATTTCCGTTGCTCAAGGAGATCGAACAGCATGCCTGCTAGCATACGGTTTCTTGTGGGCGTGTGGGAGGATGCTTGTTGTTCGGAAACATCACGAGAACGGAGAATATTTTTCATGTGGGTATCCTATGAAGGCAAATAAATAAATTTGACTGTCTGTCAATCTTAGTGGTTTATGTTCTTTTAAATATTTGCGTACAGCGCGTACGGTAACCATATGATGGTCGACGTGTACTGGCCCAAGCTGGCTGAGTTTCTGCATGAAATGAGGGTCCCTTGCATCCTTCTCAATGGCTACGCCAAGTCAAGTGCGACCGTTGAAGAGCGAATTGGTGAGTACTTACCAGAGTCTTTCAACTCGCTTGCCGTAGCATTTCGCAATGTCTGATTAGCAGTATCAGTCCTTGCTCCTGCCCAAGATTGCGTTGGTTTTGAAGGAAATTTGCGCGAGATTTTTGAGCTTGCGCCTCCCATCTTCAAGAAGTCAAGAAAGATAAATAGCCAACGTTAGTGAAGATGAAACCAGAGCTGCCAGCGTGCACAAATCGGTGACGACATCTGAACAAAACCATGTAGGTAACTATCAGAAAGAACAAGGCGACACCGATTGTACTGTACAGTATGATACAATATAATAATAATGTATGTAACAACTATTTGGAGCAAATTATTTGAATCCGCTTGTGGCTGAGATAACACGATAATTGCAAACTGCATCGCAGATGACGCCTCCTTCGACAGAGCGAAGAGTCGTGCGTGGCGCACATATCATCACGAGCTTCGCGAAGACTCTCCAGACGCTTTGTCGCTTCACCCGAATTCCTGTGTTCCCGACAGTCCAGACAGTATTCGATGAGGCTTGCCAGCTTCGGTCCGCTCATAATTCGAACATCAGGTATTGTTCATCGTGAAGAGGAAGAACATCGCAATCGTTCTGCCACGACCCGAAATTAGGGTCGTATCTGAAGAACGACTTCGCTGCGTTGTTATGAGATTCGGATGAACGTAGATTTCCTTTTTTTTTTTAAAAGTATTCGTAGAAAAAGCTCGCATAAGTACTCTGTTGATCCTCACCACAAATCTGGTCAAGCCCAATGAGATATGTCATTCCAATAGTGCGAGGGTATCTAATGACTTCGATGTCATTTATTACGAGGACGTTGTCCGGGAAAATGCTTGCCATGTAATACCAATGTTGATTTGCGACTCTGACGGCAAAGTGTAATCGATCAGTCAGAGCAGGCCCCTCGGTCGAAAATCCTCCTGAGAGTACGTGGCTGACTGTCCATGTTTCTAGGTAGACGGAGTGTGGCCTCCCATGAATAACGTCCCATACGCTCGTTGTATGTCTCTGCCAAACTCCAACACGGGAGTAAACTTGTGATTGGCAAAAGGCTTCCTTTTTCTTGAAACACCGTGGCAAACCTCCTTGCCGCATTCTTTGCTCTCTCTCTCGATGGTATCAAAGCCTCCAGTGGCTTCCGCACTCTGTCCAAGNAAAAAAATCTACCCGCTGCAGCATCACCAAGATCCTTTCCATTGATGATGATGTCGGCGTCGGCACATGCGTCTGTATCGAAGGCGCATTTTTTTTTTCGAATTGATCGCCCGGGAGATAATTTGAATGTGCTATATAGAGACTCAGCGACATCAGACACGTTGCTATCATCGCCACCTTTGTTCTCGACGCAATTGTGAGGACTGGGAAAGGAAGCAAACGAATCTCCTCAAATCAGATGGGTCAGAGGGCGGTCAAGAGAATAAGGGAAATCACAAACAAGAATCCTCCAACAGTGCATTGGCTATTGTAAGTATTCATCAGGGATTCCAATATACGATCATTGAGAATATGATGGCACGTAAAGCCCCCTTGTCTTTAAGTCCAGAAAGGTAAGTACTTGTATAACAATATTAATCATGATACTGCCACATCGACCTACCATAACGAATTTGAGGAATGAAGGTTACAGGCTTATTAATATTGTTTCCTTTCGTTAAAAATGCAACTACAAGTCCACTATGGTATTCCATAGCTGTGACTGGTGATGCTTGCAATCGGTTCTGAAGAGGAGCTGTCATGGAACTCCACAAATCAAGAAATTTACTTGACGTCGAGACATACAATAATTTCCATAAAATCTGTAGTACATGTGCAGCTAGTTGAGAGTCGTGGTGAGGTGAGAATGGCGGAAGAAATCGAAGAAAGTCAACGTTGATCTTCGTCAACTTCGTCAACAAACACTCAGCCTTGCTGTTGCTGTGTTGACGGCAAATTTCTCTGACGGGTCTACTTGAACTTCTTTGCTATCATGCTGCGCCAGACGTCCAAAGTAACTTGTACTCGAAAACTACCTCTTCCTCGAAGTAGCAGGGCACACATTCATACCGAGTCCTCAGGCAAAACGGGCTCTAATGCAGGCGCTCTAGGCCGTTCTGCGTTGCTCGCTGGTGCTGGTGCCGCTATACTGCTTTATTCTTATTCTTATGCGCGAAATTACCCCGTTCTCAATGATGCGATACGGAAAGCACAGAGCAGGAAGCAGGACTCCCAAGCTCTAGGCTCAGGACTTTCATGGGATGACGAACATCTTACGACTATTGCATGGGGTTCGAACAGGTGTGTTCGTGTTATCCTTGCTGTTGTGTCGATCCACACACAGAAACCTGACCTTTTACTTTTCAGAGAGGGCTTAATTTCGCCCACGACTCCCGAACATGATGTTTTCCGTACGCCATCTACCGTACCGTGGCTGTGTGATGTTGCGCTACGCGATTTATCACTGCATGAGCGGCATGGGACCTGTGCGGATGCAAAAGGCGACGTTTACCAATGGAACAGTCAGACGAAAGGTCCGGTTCTGAGCCTAGCGGGCAAGGTACGCTGCATAACGAGCTTGGATTTATTATGCTCGGGATAATTGAAATGACTGCAGGACATCGTCAGTGTTGAGGCGACACCTTCTCGCGTATTTGCTCTCTCTTCATCAGGAAAAGTATATGTGCTTTCGTCTTATGCAGAAGCAAATTCTGGGAAGTCAGCTGAGACTTCATCATGGACACTGTCTAGCTGGAGCTGGAAGGAAGAGCAAAATAAAGATTATGTAGAGCTCGGAACAGACCAGAAGCTCGGAAGGGGAGAAAAGTACGCTAGTTCAAATTCTCCGATCTCAAAGGTATTAATGGATGTATATTCTAGATTCGTTTCCATTTCAGCAGGAGATGACCATCTGCTTGCCCTCACTTCTAGTGGCCGCACTTTCGCGCATCCAATTTCCAAGAAGGCAAATTCTTATGGCCAGCTGGGATTCCGAAAGTTCACTTTACCCTCGCAGTCGAGCGTTGGGTCTAGTTCTAGTTCTAGTGACCGGATTACTGTCGAAATAATTCCGAAAGCCATTCTTGATCCTTTTGCGAGTACGTCGCGCACTGAGCGTGTAAGGCTGCCTCCCTCGACTATTTCATCGCCTTCGGACTTCAGTTCAGTTACAGACTTTAGCAAACCAACTCCTCCGGAATTAGAGATCGAGGGAATACGATTCTGCGATCGTCTATACGAAATCCCATCTCTGCGAGGAATCAAGGTTGCACAGGTTGCTGCAGGCGCTCGGGCAAGCTTCGTGAGGACTGATCAGGAGGGAAGAGTGCTTGCATGGGGAGCTAATGAGAACGGGTAAATGAAATCAACCCTGTTGTGATTTCTAGTTTAAATTTATTTCTCATCATACAGTCAACTCGGTCTTGGTTCAACACTGACTGTCGACACGATCACCATCCCGACGGAAGTCATATTCTCAAGGTCCGCTCCGTCAGGGACACGTTCAAGATGCAAACATATAACTGCAGGTGAACTACTATTTCGACGACTTTTTGGAAGGCACGCTGATTTGGTTTGCAGGTGGAGACCTGACTTTCTTCACCGTGGAAAAAACAGACGAAAGCAATACGTCGATGGATCTACTTGCCTGTGGGATGGGACAGTGGGGTGGGCTTGGTAACGGCCTGTATAGCACTGCACAGGGGGACCCGACGAGGATAAAGGCAGTTAGTGGACTGCTGGAGTGTGAGTCTTTCTGCGACATTTGTGACCACGGCCTAAAGCTGTGCTGTTTATAGTCAATGAAAGAACTCAGAGCTTACAGCCGATTGTACCGTACGCATTGTCAGTGTCGCCAACAGGGCACGTCCTGCTGACCATCGATACGCTTGCGCGCGGGGATCCTGCTGCGCCGATGGGTGGCNGGGCGCGACCTGTTAGTATGGGGTACAAATCGTGACTACCAGCTCGGAAACGGGAAACGTGCAAGTCTCGCGAAGCCAGCGACGCTCGACTTGCCTGGTTTGCCTAATGGTGTTGCTGTTGGATCAGTAGGCCAAGGCGGGGGGAATGCACGGCTAATGATGATTCAGAAGCAGGCAAAAGAAGTGAAGGACCTGCAGGGACGGCGATGGAAGAAGAATGTTGAAGTCGAGCAATGCGCAGTTGCAGGGTGGGGATCGAGCTTGGTTTATTGGAAGATCTGCAAAATGTAAAAACAATTAGTTTTTAAATAAAATTAATATTATCGCACAGCACAACTCAGCCCCTAGTTGTTGCTTAACTACCGAGAACAGCTTCAAGTTTGTCCTATAGCCATCTGAAAACTGTCGTGAGCATCAGTATCACCGCTCAGCGTCGTCGTTGGCGTCGTTGCCTTTGTGTCAATAATTTACCTATCTTATCTGCCTTTGATTAGACTCGGCTATCAATAGAATCAGAGCCGTGGTAGGGTGCAGCCTCAATTCCTTAGCTACTTACTACTTACTGACGCCTGCCCTACACGTCGTGGCCGAGAGCCAGCGTCGAGCTGCCTGCAGTCGCACCCCCTTTCCCTAAATTCCCCTCCTGCTCGACCTGCGGTCGACCCCGTTTTAATCTTCGCCAGACCCGAAAACTATTCGAAAGTATTACTATCCAGTTACTACGCATAGCTGCTGGATTTGTTTCTCGTTACCCACTATCTGGTGCTTTTGTATCTCTGGATCTGGATCGAGGGTATCCTGCCCATCTAACAAGCAATCGCAGCTGGGTTCTTGTTGTTCGTTTTCGATTGAGGCGCAGATATTTGTGGTCACCCGATCCCCTTACGACGTCGTCCGGATCCCATTGGGCCAAAGCCATACGAATATTGGCATTAATATTGTCTCGGTTGCTGCTGCAGCACAGACCGTCCCGATCGAGACCTGCCAACTAGTTCCGCAGAGACACGACCTATCCTTGCATACCATACCGCCATACCACCTCTCAGCCCCTCGTGTGTACTTCTTTCACGCCGTTCATATGTTTCAGACTGACTCATTAGTCTGTACTTTCTGATTCCGACTCGAACAGTCGCCCGCGACACACTGCTCACCACCACCACCACCACGAACGCTTTGCTTTGCCAAACAGCACTTGGACGAAATACTATCGCCCTCTCGCTCATTCATTTTATTTACCTTACGAGATTCATTTGCGAGAGTGCCATTACTCAGCACAATGACGTCGACACCAGCGCTATCGCCTGGTCAGACGGCCGACCTCACGTCTCCGACCCTTTCCGAACTGGATTACGACTACATATGCTCCCCAGCTGGCACTGTCACTGATGATGGCGACGAGATCGTGTGGCCCGTATCCTCGCAATCCAACTCCTCGTCGCCAGTACTCGTCGAAGACACGCAGAGCAACGGAAGTGACAGCGACAGCGATTCGACTACCGGTGGCGTGGCCGCTCCTTATTTCTTAAACAACAATACAAACGAGATTGGAACCTTTGATTCAGACGTGGACAACACTACAGCTAGGTACCTCGAAGATTTCGTGCTCGTCCGCGGCGACTACGGTTCGAAGGCGTTCGTGCTGCCGCCGCGCATCGGACGCTCGCGCCGGCACCGTCCGAAACATAGTGACTCATCTATTACCTTTGAGGGACCTACGCCGTCTTCTGTACGTTCGACCCGCAAGTCTGCAGCGATAGCTGCGTATGAGCCGAAGAAACATTTGGCTGGAGACGAGACGACGACGTGGACAGATGACGTGGAGGACTTGGAGTCTCGAATGGAACGTATCAGTCTTGAGACGCCCGATGTGCAGAGCTTTGAAGGTCCGCAGCAGGCGCCTTTACGCAGAAAACGGAGAGGCTGTAAACCCCTGAAAGAACCCAAGGAAGCAGGCTCAGTGCCGTCGTCTCCGTCTTCTGTTCCAAACCCTACAAAACCTAATACGAATAAAAATAAGCCGGATATATTGGATTCCTCTGTGTCCGTCGTCCCACGAAGGAAGGAGCAGAGGAAGAAAAACAAGGAAAAAGCGAAAAAGCTGGAGAAAGAAGTCAAACCAAAGCGGATACTCTCTCCTGAGACTAGATTCCCCGCGCCGTCGTCGCCGCTTGGCCTTGGGGCACGATCTGTCGTGGATGATATATCGGAGAATGGAGATGCACTCGTGCAGACTAATGTTGAGGTTGAGACGGATTACCTACTTGGATTGGCTTATGATGAGGCGGTAAGGTTTATGAATGCGTGAGTAACCGGGTCTCGTTTTCTTTTTGTTGAATTATGGCTGAGTTGTAGATAGATTCATCCAACATCCGGACTATTATACGTCGAAGGCGTCGCGGCTGACGTTCCTGCAGGCGCTTATCGTTGAGCTGGGGCTTGTATCGCCCACTGGACCGACGCGGTCTCTACCAGGCACGTTGACGGCTGCAAAGACGCTGCTGAGGACGCACGCCTTTTTGAATGTGCGGGACTACCTTACGATGCGTGAACAGGGGGTGGACGCACTGCGGAGCGCAATGCAGCCGAGTAGACGCGCACTGATTCGCGACTTGCAGGGGCGTGAGGGCGGTAAGCGGCGCAGAAAGGGGGGGGCGTCGGGCACCGCTGGGGTGGGTGAAGGAGACAGGGTTGACAGTTTTGCTCGTGAGCTGCCACTATTAACGGACTGCTACATCGCCTCCACCTCCATTCCAANTTTTTTTTTATTTAGTGACTGTCATTTTGTATTAATGTCTGTACTGTCGCTCTTGTTTTCTGTCTTGCATTACATAATGGATGTGACCTAACGACGGATGTGACCGGCTGCAAAATAATGAAATGAATAATGAAATGCTCTGCTATGATGACATCAGCTGAAAGGGTGCCTGGGGTCTGCTGTATTCTGATGTGGGCACACAAATAGTCGGTCGGTTATCACGGCCCCTTTCCTCTCAACCTGTTCTTTGATTCTCCCTCCCACCAACATCTCTCTCTCTCTCTCTCTCTCTCTTCTCGCTGGCCGACGACGACAACCAACGCCGACTCTCTACTGCTGCTCGTCTCAAATAATACATCCTTTTTAATATTTTAATGCACACATGAGCTCTGCCCACTCCCAGCTCTCTCTTCAGCAGCTCCAGCAGCGGCTCCCCCTCCCCGCACTCCCCTCCGCTCACATCCGAGTACCCCGCTGCGAGCCCCTCTCTCCTCTCTCGGATCTGTCTCCGTCTCCACCCCAGTCTAGAGGTGGGACACGCACACGTCAAAGCTCCGGCGTCGCCGTCCGACCATCCCAGCGTCTCCGCGAGGCTTCTAGCACGGCTGCCTCGCCACCCGCGCCTACACCCACGCCGCCCGCTCG